>VXBI01003609.1:1749431-1792358 GCA_013397375.1 Toxostoma redivivum
CCCTTACCCTGCTGTCCTTTCTTCGGCAGGTGAAAACCTTCGGGGACCTGGGGAGCGGGGACCAGGACAACCTCGGCGTCTACATGGACCTGGTGGATGGCGTGGTCCTGAACAAAATCATGCTGCAAATGTGAGTGGGGTTGGAGGGTGGCAGCCCCGGCCCCGAGCTTCCCTCAGGCGGGGAGGGCGGCCTGGGGCCAGAGCGATTTTCATTTTGGTTGCTCTTCGAAATTAACAAAAAACAGTGGGGGGGGAAAAAAAGCTCCGACCTAATCCAGTTCCGTAATTCTTTAACTACCTTTTTCTTATCTTTTTGCGTGGTATCTATGCGTTTTTCCTTTTTTTTTTTTTTTGCTTTCTTCTTTTTTTTTTTTTTTTCCTCCCGGTTATCTTAGTTAATGCTGCAGTGGAAGGTGTGTGGCAGTACAAAGAAGGAAATGAAAGTACTGTATCTTATAAAGCTTTACTGGGAGGGTTTCATCTGAACTTTGTCTGCTCTTGTGTAAACTTCGATACTAAATACATAATTTGGAAGAACTTTTTACTGCCACCTCTTTCTGGCGGCACTGTAAAGTCATATATTGAGGGAACTCAGAAACTGGTTAAAAGTTGGAGTGCTGAAAATACCCTAACATCAAAATGTATAGTTTTTAGGACTTGTACTATATTTTTTAACCACATCCTTTCCTGTTGCTGATCTACTGTGCTGCATGCAGAGCCTGACTGTTTTCTGTTCTCTCTGTATTTTATTTGAAATACATATGAGAGAGTTTGTAGGGACAAGTGCTTGGCTTTTAGGGTAGGAAGAGTTTGGAAGTCATTTCGTTTTGGCAGTGCACTCTCTTAAGTGACTGAAGTCGATTGAAGCTCGACCAGTGATTTGCAGCGCAAGTCCAAGCATTTAAATAAAGAATTCATATTAGAGTCCTTTAAAATGTTGAGAAATAGCATTAAGTCTGACAGTCAATGCCTCACCCACTCAGAATGTCAAGTTTTGTTATCTTCTGGTACCTGGCTGCTCCATGTGAGAAGGTAATAAAATTTTCTTTCGATTTGATGTTACCAGGAGTAAAAATTGTGAACTGGCACTTGAATAGTGAAGCTGGTGAAAATCTGTGATTCAGAACAGAACCCAGATCAGCCAGCACATGGAGATAACAAACTAATGGTGTAAAATGTTAGCAGGGATAGAAGCCTCTTGTAAAGAGAAGACATAATTTCCAACATTTCTAAAGGAATAATTACACTTTAAAAAGATTATTTTCTGCAAATTAGAGTCTCGAGTGTGAACGGTTAGATCCAGGCTTGTAGCTTTCTGAGATGTGGGAAATTAAATTTTGATTTATGAACATTGTGTTTGGCACAGAGATGACCAACTTAACTATCAAGGAGCAGCAGCTGAGTTGGCTGCAGATTTAATTAAACAGTGCTGTTATCTAAAGTATTTATATAATTATATGTGCAATAGTCTTCTGATTTCAAAACAAGAAAAATTAACTGAGTCATACTTAATAATGAATTTGTGAAGTTATGTGGCTTTTGAATGACTGGCATTATTAGGAGAGTTTTATTAGGTGGTGTGTGCAAACTTAAATATTTGTAATTGTCCACTGAACTATGTCTAAGGAGGTAAGAGTTGTTAAAAGTCCAGGGAGCAACTGAACAATGAGGGCAAGGAGACAATTACCAGATCTCATGGAAATAAGGAAGATAAGCATACAGGCTGCTGAGTGTAGTGACATTAAATGGCATTTTGTCTGATCTCTTGTAATTGTGAGAGGTGCCCTGGCATGTTTACTAGCTTTAAGAAGTCAGGTAAATAAGTTGGTGGGGCTTTGGTTTTTCTTTGCTTGTGGTTTTTTTTCCCAACAAACATCTCTGCCAGTGGTGTCTCAGAAAGTGAAGTGTTGGAGGCACAAGCACTGTGCAGTGGAAACTGTCCTATTATACACAGCTAGGCCTTTCTTCCCCCCTTTTTAGGGCAGCTTTAGGAGTGCTTCTAATGGTGACTAAAGAACTTGAAACCAAAAGCTTTATACTGAGAGCCCAAGATTGTTTAATGTAGGAAGGATTGCAATTTTATTTGTGTATCCTGATCTAGCAAGGTGCTCAGGGGAGGGGCTGACTCACCTTTACTTTTCCCTGATTTTAACTTCAGAAATTGCAATGCAGTTACTGCATACATGTAAGTCTGGCAAGTCTTGTGAGGCATGCTTCTGCCCCACAGAGCTTTCAGAACAAAAAAAATGAATGTTTTTAAAAATTCTTGCTCATTAGTTTTTTTAAGTCCTGGTTCCTGAAGATGGCTTTCCATGCTTGGCTGGAGATTCTTCCTGCTGAAAGCCTATTAATGGTAGGCCTTTGATAAATCTGGAGTTGGGTTTGCCATGATAGGGTTGATTGCTTGAAAGCACAGATGCAGGTATGCAGACACATTTAGAGATTAGGGGGTGGAAGGGTGAAGGAGCTGGGCTCCCGATTGGACACCTGTACCTCATTACTTGTGTGTTTTTCACTTTGAACTTTTTTTTATCCTGCTTGCTGAATTACTGGACCAGAAATAATAGGGACATGTGAGCTTGCATCTAAACACCTGGTGTGATGCAGTATTTTGCTGCAAATCAAGCTGTTTCTTTCAGTGAAGGTTTTGAAAGCCAGATTCTTGGGAAATTCATTATTAAAAATACAACATTTCTGCCCTGCAGTGAAGCAGATTTTAAATTTAATTCAGGGCAAAAAGACAGGTGGATCTGTGAAGAAATCCAGATATACCTGTTGAGTTGAGATTGCTGAATGAAAGTAAGGCTTTAGCTGTTTGAGTCATGGGTAGGCTATAGGAGTTCAGTCACAGAAATTAGGGGCTGTTTCTTTGTGTTTTTCCCAAAATGCTGTCTGGCAGCTTTGGGTGGAGAAGATCCCAGCTGCTTTGTGTTGTGGTGTCAACATTTTTTAGGTGGTGGGTTCATCTCAGCAAGGCAGCTGTGTCACCAGAGATATGTCAGCTATCTACTGCTTTTCCAGCCTGCCAGGTGCCTGCTGGGTCTGTGACAGGAGGTGAAAATAGGTCTGTGCTTTAACTTCTTCCTCTTCAGAAATGAACTGCCCCTGGGAATGCCAGCCCTGAATAAAATGTAGTTTGCTCAGGCTTGCCGAATGTAGCACAACGGCAGAGGAAGGGAACCTGGGCCAGGCTTAGGCAGACTGTAGTTGGTAGGACACCAGCTGCTGGGCTTTGCTGGTGATCCCTTTGCTTTCTGGTGATCTCTAAAACTAGCAAGGCTGTTCTTAAAACTGGACATTGTTTGGTTCTCAGTAGGAGCATCGAGCTGTTAAATGAGTTAAATTTAGCAAGAGTCAGCAGTGTTTGGTTTCCCCACTTACATTTTAAAACAAGACAAATGATTTTTCAAATAATTCTGTTGTAAATGAATAGTTTCCTTTGCCTCTTTCCTGCTCAAGTGTATATCTCAACCTGATCACGCATGAGGGACAATGTTGATTTTTTGCAGACTTGCAGTACTGGCTGAATGCTCTGCATACAAAAATGTTTGTGAATCTTCAAAGTGGAACTGCTGTGTTTCAGGCTTGTGTTGTTGATGGATTTATGTGTACTAGGTTAATGAGATTCTCTGCAGACATACTTTAAAGAACTTTTTTCAGATGGCTGTGTGTCACTTCCTGGTGTGAAATTAGCACGTGGTGGCACTGCAGTGACTGCCTTCAGTGTTACAGCTGCAGCTGTGGCATAATACCTACAAGCATAAGCAAATATTTGCCCCATTTAACTTCCCAAATAAAACTTCCTATAAGAAATGATGTGGAGGTTTATGCAGGCACAGAAGTGTTTTCACATTGGCTTGCTCCAATTCTTCTATTTGAAAATAGACTGCTTTTCTGTCAGAACGTTTAGCAAACATGAATGTGTGTTAGGAATATTGTTGATAATGCTATTTGTGTTAAAATCCTGTTATAACAATGCACAATAATAGGTTTTTCCATTTCAATTGCTGTCATGGTCTGTGGTACCATTATCTGTTGTCTTTAATTTAGACCACATGACAGGAACAGCCACATTGTAAGTGCCCGCTCCTCTCCTCGTGGTTTGTAGCAAATGGTACAAATACCAGAAGATGTGCATCCACTTACTTTAAAGTTTCAGAATCTTATGGAGAGGTGCATTTTTCCACCGTTTTCTAGGCAATTTAGGAATTTGCCAGCCTTAGTGGCATGGTCTCACTTGATAGAGGAAGAAGTTGGATGGTAGAAGAGTTAGACTAGCCCCAGTGCGGTGTATATTTGGTTAGTACCCTGCCTGCAGAGTGAAGTGCTGCAGAATGCTGGGCCGGTCAGTTCCTTCTGGCATGTCATAACCCTTGGGCCTGACTTGAGGGCTTTTGCCTTGCTCATCAAAATGGCTTGTCAGAGATTGTAAGAATGAGATTGTTATTTTGAATTTTAAAATTTAAATGATTTTTTTTTGTGGTTACTTTTATGCATTGGTGACTTAAGGGATTGCATCATCATGCAATGTTTGCTGCCCCCATGGCTGCTGAGCTTGTTGCTTTATCTGTCCCTTGACTCTTCCTTTCCTCTCTGTTCCTACAAGACTCATGAGCATGTACAAACCATATGACTTCTTTATAGTGTTTGGGTATATAGTGAGATTTGAGACTTTCTTTCTGTTTATTTGGCTTGGTTGGGTTTTTACTGGTTTGCAGTGTACTTCCCTAAGTCATGCCTCAGCCATGCCCTCTCAGTCTTATTTAGGTAACTTTTTTGATCTTGAGAAGTAGATGGCTTTCAAAAAAAAGAAATGTAGTTTTCATTATATTTGTGTGTAAAGGACAGCCCAAACATCAAAGAAAAAGGTATCTGAGGTGGTGTTCAGGGATTTTTTCAGATACATCCAGACGTGAAATTATTTGGGTTACTTGGTAAGTGTTGCAAAAAAAAATCTCTCTTTAATTTTCAATGTGATCCTTAGAGTTTTTCTATAAAATTCTTGATGAACAAGTTTCACTGTACAGACAGGTTCTATAATGTACCAAGTGTGAGTTCTTTAGCGTAGGGTTGTCTTTAAGCACAGAAAGAAGAAGGAATTGTTCCATTTTCCTGTGAAGGCAATAAGTGCTGGGGCAGTTTGAAGTGTAGGCTTTGCTGCACTTCCACATCTCGTGCAGAGGGTCCTCTTTGAAGTAAGCTGAGGTGCTGTGTGAAGCTGGTTACACAACATGTTCAGAAAAGATGTTTTTGAGCTACATTCTATTTTCAGAAAAGCTTTTAACTTCTTTGTGATGGAGAAGTGGCAGGAGTGCCAGAGCTATGCTCTGCTGCAGCTTGGCTGGAGGTTAAGGACCCTGAGGTCAGTGGCATTAAGGGCTCTTGGAGCAATCAATTACCCTTAACGAAGATGATAGGATAAAAGCTCTGGAATTGCTCCTGAGGACCTGGTCCTGCTTGTGCTTATGTTCTTGTAACACAGTCTCCATTGTGCAAAAATGAGCAGACTGTGTCTAGGAAGCAGTTGTTCTGTTTCTAATGTGCCTTTGAAAACTTCATCCAAGTCCTGCAGTTCCACTCCTGCAGCTGTTGAAGAAATTGCCTCTGCTTTCCTGTGGCTGGTCAGTGTGTGTTGTGGATTTTTGCCCCATTGTGTGCAGTTCTGGGAAGGATTGTGGAGTAGTGACTGCTAGCCAGTCAAAGATGTCAATTCCTGTCCGCAAACCTGGGAGCACTGTCAGACAGTGGCCAGTGGCGTGGTAGCCTGCTGCCTGTAGAAGCTTTCACATGGAAATGAGAACTGTAGGCTGACCCTTCTGTTTGGCCAGCTTCTCTTTACTGAATGTTTCTTCCCGTTTACCTTCCTACTTTGTTGTCGTGGCCTTGCCTAAAAAAGCTGTGTCCAGCCTCCTTTAAGTTTCAGTGTCTGCTGAGACAGTAATGAAGGGAGGGTGCTGTTTGAGCTCTAGCCCAGGTGTCATTTATGCTTCTCCCTCACTGAGAACCCAAACTGTGACAAGTATGACTTCTGCACTCCTGTGTCTGAGCAGCAGTAACATGGAATACTTACTACAGATTTTACTTAAAAAGCTTGTTGCAGCTGCCTCTTGTTCTTTCATGATTCATTATGGTATAAATCCATATACAAAATCCTTTGCCACTGGAAAGGCAGTGTAGTGCCTTGCTAGTCTATGCCAGTATTGGTCATCTGCTTAAATCCATGTACATAAATACCATGTCTGAGGTTATCTGCTGTCAAGGCAGTTTTCTTTCATCTCTGGACTATATGTATTTTTTCATACTTATTCCCATAGCACTGCTTTCACTCAAGAGGTGCTCTGGAATGATTGTGCATTAAAAAAAAAGTAAAAGCTCTTATACTTATATAAACACTGGCAGATATATTTTAAAAATAAATATTGGATCAGTTCCCCTTTTATTTCCTTGTCAACGCCTGAGTTCAGTAATTGGCCCTGGAAGAGCTGTGAATGGCTTCATTAACAGCCAGAGCAGATCTGTGGGAGGCAGGTGTTTGGATTGTGTAGGAAGGAATCTGCTGATAAGAGTCATTGTTAGAGGGCAAACACAAAACTTTGATCTGTGCTATTGGCAGGTAAAGATTTTTCGGGTTAATTTTTTCCCAACATCTTAGAGTATACAGAGAAGATACAAATGTGTACGTTTGTATAAAGTTATTTGCAGCTTCTTTCGTGTCTTACTTTTTATTTTAGAAATAAAATTGCTTCAGGTACAATTTTGATTAGTTTTTAAAATCAAACGGAAAATGTAGCATGTACGTGGGAGATATAGTTAGATGGAGAAATAAGTGCAGTATTCATTTTTTCCCTTCTGTTTATAATGCATCTGGTTTTTACAGTGATCACTGATCAAGTATTAATACCCTCTTCTTGTCATAAAATGCCAAAGCCAAGGAAGGCATGATAGTATTTCCTAGGCTTGCCTTTATAAGGAAATAAGGAATAAGGAATACTCCATATTATCAGAGACTTCTTTGATCTAGCTTGCACAAACTAGATATGCTCTTTTTTCAGGGAAATATGGGTAAGAAGGGAAGCTGACCTGAAGTACTGTGTGGGTTGCAGTAGGGTACTTTGTGACATGCAGGAAATATTTCCAACTTATCCATAGGTGCAGAGGTAATGAGCTTATTCTATAATGAATTAATGCATATGTACACTATATAATTGTCAGTGTATTCATAAACTTAAACGTGTATTTGAGGTCTTAAGTCTTAACACCAGTTTAATTAGTAATATTTTATTCCTTTTTAAGAGATCCTCGACCGACCAACCAACGTGTCAACAAGCACGTGAATAATGATACCTATCTTCGGGTTCAAAACCTGACCATCTTGATCAGAAACATTAAGACTTATTATCAGGTGAGATTTCTGCTCTCTACTCATTAATATGTGGTGATTCCTGTACTTTTTTAGCTAGTGCAGGGGCTGGGGGCTCAAAGAAGTTTGCTACAGGAATTGGAGAGGAAATTGTGTTTGTGTAAAAGTATTTTCAGCCATGCTTTTTCTTCCGAAAATGACAATATGGTTATCTTCATCTATTCCTCATGGCCAGAGGCTGCTTCCTTGCCTTCCTCTTTTTTTTTTTTTTTTTTAAGGTTGTTCTCCCCAAAGACTGTCATAGCATTTGGACATGCATGTACTGAAAAGGCTGTTTTGTGGTAGGGTTGTGAATGTGAAGGGATTTGCTGAAATGGAAGTAGTGTTTCTTGGTATAAGATTTTTTTTAAAACCGGAAACCTTTTCTTAAAGGGGCTGCTAGAAAATAAAATCTTGATGAATAAATGTTTTTAACACTAGAATATAAACCTTAAATTGATGGGAAAAATAAGTCTCTGCTTAGCTTGAAGGTGGACTTCTTAAACTCTGTACTTCGGTGTTCAAACAGTTGTTTGTTCAGAACTCTAGGAGAGCAAAGTGCAGGAATGACGGCAGTGTCTCACACTGCACTTGTTGGGTGTCATTCTGGAACTGTCAGTGTTCCTCTACTGTACCAGTGCTCCCCTAAAACCAGGGTGGTGACAGCTGAGCCTTTTGTGAGTTCTGAGCATGTTGGCTGCTGCTGGAAAGCCATAGCATAAACTCAGTTACTCTAAATAGAATTTCTGTATGCGCACTGCTGTGTATACTTGGACTTCTTAATGAGGAGGTAACTCTTCTACTGTTTCCTTCTACACATCTTTTGCCAGATTTGAATGCTGTGCAATATGTAAACCAGGCTGAAACCACTTAGGATTGTTAAAATGCTTCTGTGTGTCTCAGTGTAATGAACAAGCCAGCTAAATTGTAGGAATTAATGTCAGCATGTTTACCCTGGACACTTCATCTTTTCTGTGTGTAGAGGAGAGACTGTGTAATGGTTTTGTCTTCAAAATACAGAAGAGAGGTAGAGCAGTGGCTTTCATGCCATTCTCTTCCGAAGCTTGCCTACTGCTCTTCCATGTGATTGCCACAACTCTGCTCTTGGACTTGCTTAGGGAAGCCTGAAAGAAAGGCACTTGTGAAAAATGACAGTCAGATGGGCTGTGACACTCATCTGTGCAAGTTCCAGCAGCCTGCTAGGAGAGCCGAGTAACTCAGGTTTGAGATGGTGTAGGGGAGGGTGTTGAGTGTTTCTGAAGATAACTGATCTGTATCTCTCGTTAAGATCTGAGATGCTGAAGCTTGTGATTTTTAAGGGGAAATTCCATTTGGTCATAACTAGAGGCTGAAGTTTCCGGTTTAGTGGGTTGGTTTTTTGTTTTGTCTTGTTGTTGCTGTTTGTTTCTGTAACTCAGTAAATAGTTTAAATGTACATGGAGTCTATAAGAGAGACTAGTCCTAATGTTCTTTCTCCTTGCCTCCACAAGATATACTGTCTGAGAGTCTGGTCCTTCAGGTGTTGAAACTTTCATTCACGAGCCTTTCCCCCCTCCCCTCTTCTTTCTTGAAGCTGATACTCTGATCTCTTTTAAAAGTACTTGGAGCAAGATCAGAGTCAGGAGAAAAGTGATTCAGAGTCATGTGTTATGTTGCTTGTTGACCTAGCTGTTGAGCTAATCCAATAAAGCTAGCAACAACTAAAATAGGTTAAGACACTGAATTTTCAATGGGAAGCAGTACCTGAGGCTTGCAGTAGCAGCTGTAACAGTGATGTTCCTACTGTAGTCCAGAAATTAAATACTGTGAAACGTGCTGCCTGAGGACTATATATACTGTATGTAAACAAAGCAGTCTTGAGAGCTCATCAGTCTTTACATTTGGTCCTAAAAATGTATTTACAACAAAGGTTAAAATAAAATAACTTTTTTTTGTGGTAATAACATTATATAAGAAACTTATTTTTCCTTGGCACAATCATATCTTCACGGCAAATCCAAGGTCTTGATGCTAGTCTGAGATTCCCTTTCATGTGGTATGTGCAGCCTTCAACTCTCCATAGTCTGGGGGTAGTTGAGGCCATCTATGCTGTAATTGAGCTCTGTGTGAGATTGATGCTGAGTATAATGTTGCATCTGTACTCATGTCTCTCTTGGATGTTTGGAGGTTTTCTTGTCGTTTAGTATATGATTTAAGTAGGTTTTACTAGGGTTTTTTTTAACATGCAACCAAATAGATGCTTTGATATATTAAATATTCTTAATAATTAAATATTGTTAGGCTACATCTCTCCTGAATGTTAGAGGTTTTTTAAATAGGCTGAAGTTATGTGCATTGTTTAATGAAGTGGTATAAATTCATTAGCCTAAGTTAAAGTGAGGACAGTGTCTTAATGACTGAAAACATGTTTGCAGACTGTGAGGGAAAAGTTCCTGACAAACAATAGGAACACAAATTTTCTGCTTGCTCAAGAGAAACAAAAGCTAAAAGCACAATATTGGCCTTGACATTTTACATTCCTCTTCACTTAATGGGCCAAAGTCAAATTTACAGCATAATTGCTGAATTTGGTAGACCAGTTTGTATTTTTCCTCATTCTTTTTTGAAGGACATTGGTAGGTAGGAAAGAATACTTGCCCTTCTCTGTACTGGGCAGGAGTAACCAAGAGTGTGACATAAATTCATGGTACTGTAGACAGTAGCTGAGGAAGGTGACGTAAGTACCTACTAAAATTAATGCTGGTATTCAGAAGGTAGCTGACATTTCAGATCATGTAATTGTCTAGTCTGTATCTAATATCAGATTTCTTGTATATCTGTATATCTGATCTCTTCATTAAAGCAAAATTCTCATTAATACAGATAATGCTACTTCAGAAAACAAGGACAGGTCTGATCCAGAAGCACAATTCCAAGTATTACAGTGTTGGCGCTTTCCTTATCTCATAAGCGGAGGGTTTCTGCTGGAGATAAGTATGGGCAAGCCAGGTTATTGGTGGAATTCGGGTTTGATTTAAGCTTTAAAGATTAGCCCCTCTATGTGCTTCGCCAGACATAACATGGGAGGGGTAAGTGCAATGAAGAAGCCTTTTTTCTGTTTGAATAACCTCTCTATTTTAGAAATTTGCTTACTGAATTTGTTCATTCACAGTTTTCTGAAGAGTTGCCACCTTGCAGCTTTCAACTGCACGAGACTTCATTGCTGGTGGCTACTAAGAAAAACAGTGTCGAGACTCTTAAAACAGAGGACAACACTGGTTGTTGCTGACTTTGGTGGTTTTTATTTATTTGTTGGCTATGTAATAAATGTTACTAGTGGTACCATGCAACATCTTTGCATTGCACATCCTCTCAACAGTTGTACCTTTTCAGGTTTTATTGACTTGAGAGGGCCCCTCTTTTGAAACTGAGCATATGACTCATTTTACTGTGGGATTTTATGAGCATTCAAGATAATATTGTTAATTGCATTTAATAATGGTTACGCTACTGGTTCGCTGGATAAATGGCTGATCATAAAACTTCTGGAATTGGTGCCATATCTTGGAAAAGGCTGAACACAGTAGAAAGTTTTCTTTGCTCATAGTGTGAATTTCTTTGCTCATTATGTGATTCTTCTTGCTCTGACTGAATTCCAGTGCTTGTCTGTCTTTAAACTGAAAGAAGATGGAGGAATGCTAGAAAATCTGAAGGGCATTAGCCTTGCCCTTTGCTGTGTTGTAGAGAGTATTTAAATCCTGTAGGTGCTGCTACTTGAAGATTCCATGTAAGAGCAGCACCTGCTATCTGCAGTGCTTGGATAATATGCTCATACCGGTAGAGTTATGGAAGATGCCTAAGGCAGGCTGGCAGGGGAAGCTTGAACTGACTTTGTGCTTCCTCTGCTCATGTGTCAATCTTTGGGTTTAGTGTTTTTTCTAAGGAGCTAAAAATCACTTTGGTACCAGTTATTAAAAAAAGGAGTTTTATGAAAGTGTCTGTTTTGAAAACAGCTAGTTTCCGAACCTTCAAAAATGCCAGAAATCACTCCAACAGTGTTGCACCCTTAAGCAAAGATTCCTTGCATTTATGTGAAAAACTTGAAGCTGACAGAGGAAAAGAATGTGATTATCCCTTGGCTATGCCTGGGTGGTTATTATGGTCACATCTGGAGTATGTGGATGAGAAATGCTGTTGGAAGAAATGCTACAGTGTGGTCATGACTGTATTTTTGTTGCCTCTATTCCCTGCAGTTGTGGTTGCTAAATACCTAGCAGATTACCTCGTGTTTCTAAAAGGATGGAAATCTCTTAATTAAAAAAAGTTGTACCGACACACTATTCTGAAAAGCATTGTGACTGTGTGGTATGTGCAACTTCAGTGAGAAACTCATAAAACCCTTAGTGTTCTCCTTTAAGTGAGGAGGGTAGGTAGAGGGGAAGCAATTGACTGAATTTTTAGAGACTATATTACCACAAATCCTACTGAATCCTTCTGAATCACTTAGCTGGGCCCAGAGATCATGGAGGGCAAGGATGTCTTACTTTTAAGGCATATTTCTTCAGACTTGTGACCTCCTTCTACTTCACTGCTCTATACTTGTGTAAAACAAGTACAAGCAGCAGAGCTTTTAATCAGGTATGTTAAAGGATGTTAGCTGCCCATAAGTTTCTGAGGCTGTTTCTAACCTCTGGAATAGAGATAAGTTTGTTTTTAGGCTGAGACAAATGCTGTTTTTTCCCTGTGGATCAGCGAAGGTCTTGCAATACCAGTAGCTTCCAGATCAGTAAACAACTCCCACTACTGTAGCTGAAGCACTGAGTCAGGTTTAGAGCTCTTAGCTGAACTGCAAAGAGGAATTCAAACTTGTAGCTCCAGATCTGGGCACAGCTTATGGACTGGCAAGTGTACTCAAGCTATAAATAAAGCTCTGGAAGTAGCAGTGTCCTCTTGAGTGAGCTGGAATCTTTCCCTACTAGGCAGGCTACTTCTAGTGGGATAGTAATCTAGTTCTTAGCAAAGTAAACAGCAAAATGCTAGAAATACACATAAATGCACACACCCTGAAGTAAAAAAAAATATTTTTCTGTTCTTAGGGAGAAAGTTAGTACCCCCAATAGCCTACTGAAATTAGGTAAAACGGAACTTCTTTCTGCTAGCTTTGTCAGTTTGATGGGTTAAGCTATACTGTACCTGAGTGACTGCTTTCCTTTGACTCCTGTTCCCTAGGAATAGTTTTGGCTTAGGGGCAGCCTTTCTTCATCTTGAGCTGTAAATTCCAAAATTATTAACTGAGAGTGTCAGCTTTCTCATGAATGAGGTATCCAAAGCTTCAACAGAAACTCTTTAATTCAAATGCTTTGCTGATCTCATGCACTCCTAAGTGCAGTTCTCTCCTGTTTCTGTGCAGTTGAGTGGGCTATGTTCATAGAGTCTCCAAAATTTTCTGCATTGGCATTTGTACTGTTGTACCTACCAGAGGAATTGTGCATGTTCTTGTGGCCCAAAGTTACAGCTGCACAAAGCAACAACAGTGACCAGTCATGAAGCCTCTGTTTCTCACAAGTCTACAATAAATAAACCAACTCCTATGACAGGTAAGTTATTTGTAAGGTGCTGTTGTAGGGATGGTCTGTGTTTCAGTAAGGCAGTGGGCCTTTCAGGATTCGAGATTCTGCCGCTGGCACAACCTGAAGTAGAGCCTTATTGGCTATGTATTTGCTTCTACTTCTGTTCTTCATTTGACTTCTAGTTAGTTTAAACTTGCTACAGGCACAGACTGTCTATATGTACCTATGCAGTACTTAGCTTAATGAAGCTTTCTTGGTTCTGCAATGACAAAAATATTTTGAGTTAGGCTTTCTCTTCGGCAGGAGCATGATCATGGGACATGAAGGTTGCATATAAGACTGGTACTGTCCATAGTGAATTGTGAAGACATTTGCTTACTGTAGTGCTGGGTGCAGGGCAAGGGTATGACTGACCTTGGTGCAACCATTCTGGGAAATGCTGAACCAGTGATGTTAGTCTTTGATTTAGTTCTTCAGCTGAAAAATGGGTGCCACTCTGCTGCAGTGGAACAAACACAAGAATCACAAAAATCATGATAATTTTGTATAGATCCTGTTATCAGGTATTTCAATGGGAAAGAGACAGACAGGTGACTCATCACTAGCAGCCAGACTGTCTGATGCTTTGTTAGTGAAAATTGTCTTGATCATTTCCAGAAGAACTAAATAAACATTTCTGTTTCAAAAATAAGTTTCTGCGTGTTCCCAGGCTGGTGAGAGGTACCATTCCAAATGACTTAGTAGCATACTGTTGGATACCTGATTGAGATTCTGGCTGTGATTCTAGGATGCATTTTGGCTGATAGATTGAATTCTGTCTGGAAGTTTAAGGGAGGACTGATTTTTAGAGACACGTTGGTTTTTTTTTTCCCTTGCGGCTCTATGTGCATTTTAATGCAGAATGAAACAGTGACCTCAAACAGATGTAAGAGAATGGGTTGATTTTGAAACATTTTTTTCCTGGAGCTAGAATATGGGAAAGGTCAGAGTAGTCTGACATATGTCTGCAGTCTTGTCTTTATTTTGCTTGATAAGCTAGAGGGGAGTGAATATATTGTGCAGATAAATGAAGAAACTGAGCCAAGGAAAGAGAGAAGCAGTGTCCTAAAATACAGTGGCAGATGGAGGTGACTTGTAAAATTTTACAGTATGGAATAGCTGTTTGGTTCCTGCATAGCAGCATTTACTTAACCTCTGACATGTTAATTGAGAGCAATTCTTGGGATATCTGAATTGCAGAACGCATCCACAGTGTCCTTAGCGACCTTTATATGGTTTTAAAAAGAGTAATGTGAGAGTGTGTGTGACTTTCCTTAACAAAAGCCAAGGCATGATGTTAATGTCCTTGACCTTTGCTGTTATTACCAATGCTAAAGCCACAGAATATTTCAGTCCTCTACTATACATGTATTTTTGGATATTAGGTTTGAGATGTAACTCTACTGTTCAGACAGCCATATTCAGTCCTGCTCTCAGTTTTGGGCAAATATTCTCTTCTTGTCAGCTGAAATTTTGCAAAAGGGTGAATTAAGTTTTGTAGAGTGTACCAATTTTGGGTAGGTTAGAAAACAGCCTGCATGCCACTTACAGCTGCAAATAACTTTGAGGTTAACTTTTTGCTAAAAGATAATAAAAAATGAAAGCTAAAGATGGGTTTAATGCCTGTGTTTCTGTAACGAGTTCCATGCCATTTACTACTTTTCATTAAAAAGTCTTTTAAGAGAGGAGATGAATTCCACAAATGTATAAAGTATGATTGCCGAACAGTCCCCTAATTGCCTACCAGTTCCCAAAGCAAATAACTTCTCCTTTTTAATGCCAGGTAGTAAAGTGATTTACATTCTTATTTTACTGGCATGTTCTGCCTGTAAAAGTGTTATTTAATCCAGTGTCACTTTCATTGAGGTTATTGTCACATTCTATATTGTGACATGCAGAGTTCAGTCCGTAGTGTTGATTTCACACGACTCTGACTCCACCTTAAGATTTAGTGTCCAGGCTTGTTCCAGGCAGTGGTCTATGGCCCTGTGTTGTGCAGCAAGCAAAGCTGTCTCTTTGTGCCTGTAACTCAGCTCTGAGGCCTTGGCTTTCCACTCAACAGCATCCTAGTTCAGCTTTTGATACAAAGCTCTGTAATGAACTTTCACCTTTTTGTACACTGCTCTTTTTAATGGCTTATTAGACTTGACAGCAATTCTCCCACAGTGCATTTTCATTTGAAACAAATATTTGAGATGTCTCTTAAAGCAGTGCTTCACTATCTTTTTGAAGGTGCATTGAGTTTCGGAACTGTGTGGAAGATCTTGGATCTAATGCAGAGGTTTATTTACTTCTGAAAACTTTTGTGGTTTGTATTGTAAAGGTCTGCTTGAGTTTATGTTGACCTCCAGTACTTTCAGCAAATGTGAGTGCTCTTAGGCCAAGAAATGGGGGTGAAGGTTGTGGAGACACTTACCCTGGTTAAGAATGATTGGATTTTACCCTGCTAAAAAAGTCACAAACCTGGGGACAGGAGGGGTTTTAGTGTGCAAATTTCTTTGCTGAAGACAACTCACAGGAAAGGGTGTATTTCCTACTTTACATGTTGTATGGATTTTAAACCAATGGAAATTAAGGAAGGCACCTGCTCATGAATGCACAGAAATTGAAATACTATCACTTCCTCATGCATGTATGCATCTCCATTTGCACATATGTTGGTTTTTGAAGAGAAGGATTTCTAAAATGAGCAAACTCTAAGGAGCAAAAAGAGCAGCAAATTAAAGTGTGTGCACATTGTACTTTGAGTAAGCAGAATGACTTTTTGAAATTGCTGTTTAGATGGGCTATTAGAATATAAGCTGTGTGAGCTTGTGCCTCTTGTTTTTTCATTATGATTAAGAGATGGAGTTGAAGGAGAATTAAGTGTTTAAATTCTGCTGGGTCCTCATATGGTCAATAAAAGTGCCTAAATAAAAATCTGCTCAGCAGACAGAAATGGCCCCTGTGGAGCTGCCCCCGTGGAGCTGCCACTGTGTGTTCTCTTTCGTAATTAACATTATTAAAAGTCTCTAGATGTTTATTTAATTTGTTTTTTAGACTTAGAATGACATAATTTTGTGTGTGTTAGGTGATCAAAGTAACAGTGATAGACATCTGCTCCATTGGGACCTGGTAGGAAAGACTTGCCTTGGCACAAAGGAAAGGTATTATATGAATTCCGTTTAATCATTTTCACAGACAGGAAGATATTTATTTAGTGGTTTATTAACATTTTTAAACTACAGTAGGTGATGCTCTTTCTTTAAAAAACTTGCCTTTATTTACTGTACATTAAAGAATTGACTTCAAACATCCAAGTTGTTTGCTGTATGTTTTAGGAAGCAAAAGAAGATAAGTTCCCTGTGGAGCCTTGGAGTTCTCGGGTGTCTTGTTTTGGTTTTTGTGTGGTTTTTTTTGTTGTTGTTGTTTTTGCGTGTTTTTTGTTGTTGTTGTTTTGGTTTTTGGGGGGGGTTGTTGTTGTTTGTTTTTTTTTTTATTTGTTTGGGGTTTTTTCTGGGTTTTTTTGTTGTTTTCTTTTTTTGATGGTGCTCCTATCTGTAATATATCCACTGGAAAAGTATTTGCAAGGGAGTGGAGCATCAAATTTGTATCACAGAAAGACCTGTGAGGTGTGCATTTTGCGTTATAGGAGGGGAGGTTGGTGCTGAGTTTAATGCCTGGTTCATTTTGGAGCAGCTGTGTTACAATAAAGCTAAATGACTGGGGTCCCTAGGGAGGCATGAGTACTGGTAGAAACTGGAAGGAGGTGAATTTCTTTTAGAATTTTCTGGTACTATAAGCAGAACTACCAGGTCTGTTAAAATGCCCATTTGTCAGGATGAAGTTTCTGAAGAAACAGCTTCTCCCAAGAAGCAGTTACTCTAAAAGTAAAATACATGTCACTTAAAAAAACCCCAAAACCAACCATGCATAAAAAAAAATCAAAAATTATAAACTCCAAGCGAAACCAACCAACCAAAAACCAAAAATTACTACAAAAAAAATCCAACAAAAACTGCAATGCAAACCAGAAAACCCCTACAGCTAAACCCCTTCTAATTTGACTAGTAACTTGTTTGAGTTACTTGGAGTCTCTCAAGACTCTGTAGTTACTTCAAAGCAAAACAACAATTCAACTACAAGGAGTTGCCCCTTTAAATATAGTGTCTCAAGGTCATTTCTTCAATGTTGATATTTTAAAAAGTGAAAGAAAACCTGCAACAACCAAATCAGAAATGCCCCACTCTCTGTGTTCTGTGTTTTCCTGAATATGCAAAAGCTGTGTGTCAGTATTGCAAGCTTTTTCTTTGTTTTTGGAGTTTGTGGCAAAAAATGCTTATCTGATCAGCATGTGGATGTATCTTTACAGTTTTACATGCAGAAGGAATGATTCTGTAGTAGAGGACCACAAAAGCTGCCATTATTAGAAGCCTTGCTTACACTTCAGTGCTCTGGCACTTAATCTAGCTCCCAGCTTCCAGTCATGCAGAAGAAACTAAACTAGAGTGCTCTAATTCTCAAACTTGGTTGAGCTGTCTCACATTTCTTCCAGTAGGCATTTCCTTTGTAGCCTGAGCCAAAATCTTGATTGGAGAGGTGATTTTCATCCCCCTTTTTTCACTTAGCCCATTCTCTTTTTATAAATTGCTAGGTCCAAATTCTGTGCAATTGAGGGATTCAGATTTCAAATAATTTATTGTTGCTTGAAGACTTGTCTTCCCTTAAACACAGCTGTAGTTTGGCCTTTTGTTTCCTAAGGTATTTCAGTTAACTTGCAACTTGTTCTTTCTTTGTATGGCATAGGACCTGATTTTAAGTGACATAGACTTGATGGACTAGAGGTGCTGAGCATCTTGAATAGCAGGGTCTTCAAACAGTTTTGCTTTGATAGTCTTGGATATTGTGAGACCAGAGCTATTTGCCAGATCGTGGTTTGTTTTGGTTCTTCTTGACGTATTGCTAGCATATTGAAGCTTTTACCAGTGTCAAGGTATGTCTCATACTTTTATCAGTGCTTAAGAGGTTTTGCAGTGTTCGTGGCAGCCACTTGAGTATCTGCAGAAGATACACTGGTTTGCTTTCCTAGTCTTGAGCTTAGCAGAATACCTAATTTTGGAGGCTTTGAGCACTCTGCCAAAACTGCTATAAGAGAGACACACTCAGATGAGAGAGCTGAGTTGGCATGAGAGAGTAAAAAGCAGTTGCTTTTATAACCCAGTAAACTGCTGTGCTCTTCTAGCACACAGACTTTGCAATTAGGCTTGTACTGTCACCCATTTGTAAAGGACAACTTATTTAAAGCTTCCTTTCAGTAGGCTTTTAAACAAGTAGAAATATACTTATAACTTAGATACAGAGTTATTACCAGTAACTCTTGAGATTCTAAAGGAACAATCTTAAATACCAAATACACTAAAAAACCCGCAACTTCAACAACAAAACCCAAACCCACAAGCCACTTTGATCT
This sequence comes from Toxostoma redivivum, assembly GCA_013397375.1. Classification (NCBI taxonomy): domain Eukaryota; kingdom Metazoa; phylum Chordata; class Aves; order Passeriformes; family Mimidae; genus Toxostoma; species Toxostoma redivivum. The sequence goes on from VXBI01003609.1 coordinate 1,767,868, forward strand.
TACTTATACTCATGCAAGTCTCTCCCTTCAGGTTGCATTAATCTTAATTCCCCTAAGTGTTTTGTAAATTAAGAAAGTTAATGGTAAGGAGTAATTTATTTTTAGTTGGTTAAATGCCTCTGAATGGTGCTTAAAACACGAACAAGTTCCAATTAGCTGTTTTTTTTCAGTAATAGGTAGCATATAATTCCCAGTTTAAAACTTCAGCAGTAACTCAAGTAAAATACTTCAGTTGCTTCCACGAACTATATTTAATATGCAAAGGAGGTGAGAAGTAGATTGGCCTTCATCACATTTGTTTTAAATAAGCTTTTATATGTGTGATAATTTTGAATCAGTGAATCTGGGATTTTAAAGCAGCTGTCTGACCAGTGTGCCAAAGGAGGTTATCAGGTCAACACTAGATTTAAGTCATTATAGTTGTGAGGGTTTTCTGTTCTGTATATGGGGTTTTTGTTTTTGTTCTGTGTGAGTTGTTTGTTTTGTTTTTAATATATACTGTTGCAGGTTGAGTGGTTTGTGTAACTGGTAAAGAGGTGCTGAAAGATGTATCTGCATAAGCATAGGCTGGGAAATACTCAGTCCTTGTTTTTCCTCCCCGAAACAAAGCCTTATTAAAAATAAAATCACACACATGTGAGGTCCCCACCCCATATATTTATAACAAAAACTAGCTTTCTGAACTGTTGGTTTCATTGCATTTGTGCGTGTAGTTTTTGAAGTGTTGGTTTTTTTTTCTTCTTAAGAAAGTGTAAATGCACTCTGCTGGTGTATGCTGTGACCTTGCAGTTGCTTCCCTGTTTATCCTCTTTGGCCCCTGTGATGGGGAGTGTTTGACTGCCAGTGTTCTTTTGCTGGGGAGTGTACAACCATTGTCTTTCCTTTGCTGAGATGATAAGGAATGGGTCCTGCCTAATCCAGTACCAACAAATTGTGAAAAGGACAAGTGTACAAGTCTGGAGATAGATACCTGTAACTCCTTTCTCTCTGGGAATGGAGATTTTTGGTACTGTCAGGTTAGTCAAAGAGTTACAGTGAAGGGTGCTTTAGTGTAAAGAGATTAAACTGCAAAAATGTACTGCTTAGTATTTCATACTGGTCAGTTCAGATATGTTTGAGGTGTTTAATGTAACACCTGTTTAATATTTCAAACATCTGTTTGTATTCATACATAATTTTTGTTGCTGTAGAATCATAGGATGCATTTTAAAACTATTTTTATGCACTGTAATAATTTTGTTTTCATTGTTATCCTATTCCACTTTCAACTAGGACTAGTTTCGGGTTTTTTTTAAGTCCTCTTCCCCTTTCCTACCTTCTTAGCCATCAGATGAAAGTTTATTTGCCCCAAATGAAAGATTTCAGGCCACTTGTAAGAAAAGAGATAGTTTCACAAAACTAGAAATTATATTAAAGTACATCTGTGTAACTCAGGTGAGATAAATTTAAGAACATGAAATGAATTAAATGGAACAGTGGTCAGAGAAAAAGACTCCAGAGTATCTGCACTCTAGATGTTGATAGATTTACCTGGGAGAAGGGGAAAATCTGAGATACAATCTCATTTGCTGGATTTGAACTTTGGAATCTTTGCTTTATTGCCAGGTAGCTCTGGTGGTGTTGATGGTGACTTTGACTTCCTTAAAGCATGAATCTGTACAAACTGAAATGTACAGCTTTGCAAATTCCTAGACCTTGCAGCACAAGCCTTCTGTCAGATGAGAGTACCAGGTTCTAAGGACTGGTTTTCTGTCTGTTGGGTGTGTTGTGACTGTGGTGGGCACAAAGCCTTTCCAGCTGGGCTCATGTGGGGTAGGGCACAAGACCTCAGGCAGTAGGGACTGTGCCTGGAAGCAGAGACCCCTGGTGAGGTATAGGGAGCTCAGTTTGTGTGTGTTCCCTTGGAGTGCTGACACCCACCTGCCTAAAGAAACTGCAGCTTTGCAATCTTGCAATACAAAAGAAAGTTCCCTCTGAATAGATCTTTCTCCCCCAAGTACAATGGTTGAGAATTGCAGCCACAGGCAGCTGCTTCCACAGCGCATCTCCTCGCCACATAAATTTGAGCCTCAGAGTTTATTTAGCTCAGAATGATCTGTCCCGTTGGTATCTAGCTGGCTGGCATAAGGCATGTAATTTAATTATTCCCTATGTATGTGAAGAAGCATTCAAGTGTCATCATGGAAGTGCAGAGCTTTTTGCTCAGTGTTCCAAGAAGTCTCCTAGAAGGATATTCTAGACTCCTTCTAATCTTAGATTAGGAAAGGATTTTAAAGGGTTTTTAAATTTTTGTAAGCTGTGATGCAAATAAGGCCTTAGGGAAGCTGTGTGTTTGTAAAAAGGGAGAATTTGGCCCTTAATGTTAACTGAGATCAGCTCACTGCGCTTACTGGAGGGAGAGGGAGGTTTTTGCATTGTTAGTTTAAGCACTCCCAGTTCGTTTAATTGTCATTCTCTCTGTGTGATACTGGCCCTTTTGAGTTCCACGTATTTGGCATGCACTGCTCCTGTAACAGAGAAATTATGAATGAAGCGTACTGGTTTCCCGGCACTTGGGAAGTCATTGAAGTTTGTGCTTAACAGAACAACCATACTGAGTAATGTAATACAATATTAAATATGCAGGAGCCTAAAATAATTTCTGTTTGCAGAGTGGAGACAAGTATTTTTTGTTTATTTTTTTAGCATATCATCAAAACAACTATTAAAAGGGAAAAATAATAATTTAAAAAAATTATTATCCTTCCAAGGAACCAGCTAGAAGAGGGTAGAGTTTAACTACTACCTCTCACCTTTTTAATGACAATTCATTAATTTTTCTTTGATATTCAGAGCAAGTCTGTTCCAGTTCCCAAGACATAGGCTATATGCCCTTGAGGAGTAAAACAATTAAGAAGTACAAGGAGTATTATGTATTGCAGAAATAAGCAACCTGCTGAAATAGTAACCTGCCATGTGCTTCTAAGTCTCTCTGTATGAATCAGGGCTTTAAAGTGGTGACTGATGCACGAAGAATATGTCATCTTTGAGATTAACAAGACAGCTGCACTTGAGAGGAGGAACATATTTATTTTTGTGTTCTGTAACAGTGACCTTCCTTCATGTGAGGAGATTCAGGCTTGAGTAACCACTTAAACTGCTGCCACAATCCTCGAGATAACATTGCTCTTCTGGTAAGACAAAGCAGGCTACAGACTTAGCTGAACATACTTCATTACACTGAAGCTCTTACACCATAAACTCTCATTTCCTGACCATATTAACTGCCTGGCATTCTTCCTGAGACTTCCTCCATTGCAGAAATAGGCCATTTAAACTAGTCTTGCTTTCTTGGGTAACTGGTCTCTGTAATGATTTCTCTAGCTTGCTCTCAGTTGGGTAAGTAACCGTGGTTCTTAAGATGTTTTAATACCCCATGGTATAGTAGTACTTCCTGGTATGGATTAGGGTCTCGTTCTTGGCCACTGGATTTTGTGCAGATTGGTTTGGGAAGAGCTTGGGAATACAATAATTCACTTTGAAGAACTGCTGGATCTGTGTTTTATGTCTGTCTATCTGGACTCGGTCTTGTGTATTAACCACTGAACTGCTGTCTTCCTCAATTATATACATGTGAAGAGCAGAGCACTTGATGAGGCAGATGCACTGGAAACACATCAAAGTTTATTAAAACATCCATCAACATTTAATAAAAAAATTGCCTAGTGGAAAAAGTTAGTATTAATTAAAGAATTTGTGAGTATTACGAGTTCAGAATTTAAAGTTCATGTTGCTTGGCTGCCAAATCTCACAAAAATAAATTCTCTGAGAGGTCCAAAGAGCAGCAACTTACACATCCGGCTCTGTATAACTGAGATATTTTTCATCCATAATGAGGAGTGGTGTGTTACAAAGCAGTGGAAAGCACTTTGCATTGTGTGCATTCATAAAGAGGTGCTCATTAAAAATGCACTTTTAGTCACCACCTGTTATTTGTTTAATTTGATGCTTTACTGCAGCGCTGTATTATTTTTGTCATCCTTCTTTTCCAAAGCACATTATTCATCACTTTGAACCATATGGCCAGAAATATATTCTGAACATCTGATTTCTGTACTGGCCATTCCCTGAGGAAAAACCCTTGTGTCCATGTTTATGGCCAACCAGCAAAGCTTCTCCTGTCATCTTTTCATGAACATTTCTTACCTTATGCATACTAAAGATGCAATTAGGAGATTCACAGCTGTGATGCTACAAGACAGCAAGGGGGGCTTGCACTTGATTAGGCAGAAAAGGCCTCTGCTCAAATTCATAAATAAAAAACAAGTATTATGGGAACAGGGGAGAGCAGTCCTGTGTCCTCCATTTCCCTTGCTGTTTCCCCATGGCTGTCCTATGGCAGTAGGCACATGCTGAGGGTGGTGTGTGCAGCGAGGTGTGCAATGACCTCGCTGCTGCTTGCTATGGTAGCCTTTGCTCTTTCCTTGCCTGGGGTGACCTAAGGGTCTCTTCCTGGCAAAATTTCACAGAAACTTGGTAAAGTTTGATTCCTCTGGATTGGTCTCATAAAAATCAGTATGAAAGATGCCTGTGGAATTGTTATAATTTATTTTCCTTGTCTACTCCAAATGTTCCAAAACTAGGAATAAAGAACCCCATCAAATGTGCTGCAGCCTTGCATTTCAGCCCTCTGGCTTTATTGACTGTGCATATCTCCTCTGTTTGGAGATAAGATGTTCGCATGGTGCTGCCTCCCACTTTTCTTTTGTGATAGCAGCGTGTCTGGTAATGCTTGCATGAGTTGTGCACTCTCAACAGGGCATGAGTACAGTGTACTACAGTGAATTTTCCCTTTAATGGAGGGCAAGGGAATGAATAGATGGCAAAGTGTCCTTTTCTTTCAGTCTGGTGTGAAATCTTGTATTTAACATGACTCGTAGGCAGGTTTCATTCTTACTCTTCTGGCCTGAACACATATCAAAAACCTGCCATACAACCTGGTGTAATCAGCAGTCTGCTCACAGGAGGCCCTAAGTTTGAAACGGCAGGAGTTCTGCAGCTTGGAGCTGAATGGTGTTGGCAGAGCTGTTTGAAGAAGTTTGTTTAGTTTCTGCCTGCATTGTGCTGAGCCAATTTCAAAGGGCCTGTTGCCTCTACCTCGTGAGAATGACTTCCAGTCAAAATTCACAAGGAATCATGTATCTACTAGTCTGAAATGCAGCAAAGATGCTTTTTATTTTCACTTGTGCCTGTTTTTGTGTTGCTGCTTAGAAAGTAACATCAGTGAATAAAAATTTAGTTTGGGGAAAATTCTGGTCTTTACTGCTGTGTGTTAATGTTCAACTTAGCAGATCTTCAGCATTTTTCTACTGTCAAAAGAAATTGCTTTGTTTGGAGATTTGAAATAAAATGCCTGATTTTTAGCACCCTATATTTACTGTGTATCAATGTTGTGGAAATACAAACTTTGTGATATGCTGAGATTCAGAGGAACAGTGGATTTGGGTACTACAACTGAGGTACCAGAGTACCTAGACTTGTGTTAAGGTACTGTATTAGAACTGCTGGATTTCTCTGATTGCTTCTTCCAGGTGGTAAGCATCTATTTCTCCCTTTATAGCTTGTGGGAACTACATGGTTTCTGAGCACTGTGAAGTAAGACCATTAGTTTGGATGCCCAGTTTCAAAATGCAGACTATTGCTATAGGTTTGAAGAGCATACTTGGTTTTACTGTAACATTCCTTTGGTGAGTGACTGCGCCAGTTCCCATAGGGCTCCAGTTTCTGATCACTGAACTAATTCATGGTACTCTGAGAGAAACAGGTTTGTCAGAGTAATTTGATGCCTCCACCAAAGTATGTTTAAACAATGATGCAGAGCCATTTTAATAAGTTACATGAAAAGCTGCTACTAAACCAGAATGAGATTTGTCCTTACTCCAGCATTTAACAGCATTGTCATTCCAGAGTTTGCAGTGGAGCTCGCATGGCTCCTTTTCATGTTTTGTAGTGGAGCTCCTTGCCAAGGTTTTGTACTTTACTGAGGTGAAGGGTGTAAACACTGTAGATAAAATATCACTTGTGCTACATTTTTCTGATTGTAGTGTCCCTTAAAACTTCATTGAAAGCTGCTTCTAGGAATCAGGCTTCTTCCAGACTATCAAGGAGATTCAGCATGCTTTGAGTGCTGCTAGGCTTAGATTTGGTGCTTAGTAGATGCAACAGCAACTTAAGCTTTTGTATAACCCATATCTTCTGAAATAGTAATAATCTTTATTTCTACAGAGCAATGCAGCCCGGATGTGCTGGATTGGAGGTGTTTCTGTTCTTTGCAGCCTGAGGCTTGAATTTCTCCTGCCTGGAGCAATTTTTCTGGGGATTTACCCTCCCCTCCTCTGCTTCCAGCTCATAATGTTGTGCTGCTGTTGGTTTGTGATCTGGTTGATAGGGAGCTCAAAGTCACTTGATACTTCATATTAGGTTTCCCTCCATTATGTTGCTTAAATAATAAACCTGAGCTCTGCTGATGGAGGTAAGGGATACGAGCCATGCGTGAGGCAGCTTGGAAATTGCTGAGAGCCATACATGTCTGCCACCTTTGTGTGTCCTTCGAGGACACTGAAAATTAAGTAGTATGATTGAAAAAATGGCACTAGTAATAAAGAAAGGGGTTGGTAGTATGCGTAGTTCTGCTTTTTCTACCTATTGCCAAGGCAGCTCCTTGTGCCTGGGGGCCCTTGCTGACTTTGAGTCTTTTGTAACCATTTTTAAGGTTTTCCTCAGTAACTACAAGGTCTTGAAAGTTGTGTTTTCTTTCCGTTATAAATGAGGCTTTTGTCTGAACATATGATAGATTGACGTCCTCTCAGGAAAACACTAAACATCACAGCTTAGAAGGAAAGTGTATTTTGTTGACGTAAAAAAAAAAGTCAGTGGTCAGAAGCCTAAAAACTGGCATAGTAGTGTTAGAAGTTAATTTATCCCAAATGTTAGTAATAACGTAGTGACACAGCTTATGTCTGTTTCTCTCACAGATAGCATAAAGAGGATTTTCTAGGATGCAGCAGTATCCTTCACATTTTTTTCTCTTATCATGGGTATTTCCAGGGTGTTGTATGCATTGACTGTGTGCTGTGACTACTGATCAGTACTGATGAAGAGAAGTATGAAATGTGGGGAAAAGTCATATCTTAAAATCATTACTTAACTGAGTTTTCTATATCAAAAGCTCACAATTGCTGCTTAACTCTGTGGAAGCTGGCTGCTAGGGCTGAAGTGAAAGAACGCTTAAATTGAGCTCTGTGGTATGAGACTGGTTGGGGGAGCAAGAAGGGTAAAGCTCTGCTGAGGTAATTAATGTTAACAGTTATGAGTTACCTGCAAGATTCACAGTAGATTACACAGATTGTATTAAGCAGGGTTAATCAGTCCTTTGAGATACTTAAAGAAGCACTGTTAAGAGCTGGCAAGACTGAAAGTTCTTGAGAGTGTTTGCATGTGCAAGTATGCATGTGTGTGAATGCATAGCCTGGATTACCATTGACAAGTAAATTTTGCCTAGCAGCTACCACGCAGGGATATCGGCTATTTCCTGTTCTCTGTATAGGTGAAATTTTAGCAGCTGTTGGGACTTTTTCCTTTTATCTATTTTTGGTCATAACTCTCTTTTTGTGAAATATTTCCCCTGCTGTGCAGTAGGGAGATCTTTGTTATCCTGTGATGTTAACTGCTCTTTGAATTGTGAACTCAGTGTGGCTTCATGGTTTTTCAGCATTTATTTTTAATGGCTTTCTCTTGTACATCTGTGAAATAGAATGTAGGGGGTGAGTAGGGTTTGTAAGTGTGTAGAGGGTGAATTCATCATGAAGAAGAATTTGCTAATTGCAGATGTAAAATCTTGCTTTTCCACAGCACTTTGTGTTATGGTTTTTGCTATTTGTTCAAAATGTGTGTGTTCATTTTTTTTAAAGCAAGTATTATAGCAACTATTTTTTGGTGTAAATTCTCAGACTTAAGGTAAGTTGGATAACTGACCTGACTCTGAAAGACTAAGGTTAAATTTTATCAAGTATACAACATGTCGCAGGCTTTTTTTTCCATCACTTTAGCAGACTTTTCAGTGTTGTGTGTTTAGGAAGCCACCTTGTGTGGTGTGGGGTAAGACTCCTGATGCTCTTGATGCTAAGCTGTGAGGACTCCAAATGATTGAACGTGAGGGACAGTCTTGCTGTAGCAAATCAGATAGGGCTTCCAGAAGGATTTTGTCTGTTACAGGTGATGATCAGTTATAATCCGGAGAAATAGCAGAAACACATATACACAAAACTCAGTATTTGTATACAGATAAATATATGTATATCCATTTCTTGTCAGAGGACAGTATTTCTGTTACTGTGGGATGCCCAGAAGACAGGGGCCACAAGTGAATTTACATGAGATGGAGATGGCACAGGAGAAGGGCAAATCCCCCAGTGTCCTGGGATGGAGGATGTCCTGGGGCTGCCCCAGGTCCCCTCCTGGACCTGCTTAGGGTGGGTGCTGAGCAGTCAGCATCGTGAAGCACCATCACCTTTTGTCCTGGTAGCTCCAGGCTGGCAGCTTACAAAGGGATCAGATGCCAGTAAAAAGTCTCCGTGGAGTGGGACTGAGGATGGGGCTCCTCTGTCACCTGCCCGGTGGCAACAAGTTGGGCAAATCAGGGGGGCTGTTCTTGGCAGCTTGACCTGGTAATTGCCTTGGGTTGTGCCTGACCTGCTTTGCCGAGGTGCAAATTACTGGCAGTAAACTCTGAATAGCCGAGTGTCAACTGCAAATTACTGTCTCCTCTCCGTAGGTACCTGTACCCCCCTCCGAGGGGGATGCAGCAACTCTCCAGATGGAAAGGTTGTTTGCCTTTGAAAACAGATGAACATAGAAAATCCAGAAAGGGAACGATGAGAGCCCAGAGGCTATTTTAAGGACGTGGCTTCCTTTTCCTGCCCTCATTTTATTCACTACCAGATTCTGTGGTCATCTTTCTTTTTCTCTCTTTTTTTCTTCTATTGTAACTGCAATATTGTAACTCAGTGCTAATGGTAAAACTAATAATTATCACAGTAAATGCTGGGAGTGTTTTCTTTCCCAAGGATGCTTAGGTTACCTTGAGAAAATTACATTAAATTTATTGCAGCTCCTCCACTTGTGCAGTGCAGGAAGTGTTGATGGTCTTGAAAATTCCCTGCCTGGGGCAATCTGCCTAGCTATAAAGAGAAACACCACTGTACATATGTACATGAGAGAGCCATCTGATCTGAGTTGAAGTTTCTCCCTTAAGAAAAAATTTGGTACAGTGGCAAAGCACCTGGAGAGGATTGTGCGGGTGTCTGTTGAACTTGTTAATATTGGGTAAATTAGGTGATAGTGATAATGCAGTGATATATTGAAGTACTGATGTTGGATATAAATTCTGCTTCAGAGCAGTTGGAAAGCTCATAACATTAACCTGCGATGATACCCGTTAGAGGTTTTTTAGGATTATTTGGGAGGGGCATGCCTGAATTGCAAAGACTCTCTCTGCATTATTGGTATTTAAGTTTTTAGTGCCCCTGGTAAGAGGTTGGTAATGGGAGTTTGCCTACAAGAGAATATCGGGTGGTTGTAGTAGAAAGCACCTTACTTAATCGAATGTTCAGCAAGTACAGACTCTTTTGATTTTTGTTTTAACCTATGGACCTTACCAATTCTGTTCCCTCTACTTCCCCAATCCCCTCATTTGTCTCATAGCGCCATACTGCTGGATCAGATATCTTTGTAGGGTGGAACAGCTTTTGTTCCCTGTACCCTCTCCTCTTCAGAGCAGCTGAAAATTTCCCTCTTCTCTAAATCCAAAATGGATTTTTGCAAGGTTATATGCAAATGCCTCAAGGACCTCTCAGGCTGTATTCTCTGTTGCAGTTAGATAATAAGCTGATGGCCTAGTGACTGTGTGCATGCTTCCTGAAACATTAATTTACTGTCCAATACTTCATTATGTGTAAGCTGCCCAAACACAAGTTTCAAGCTTGTTGGAAACTCACGGTTAAAAATCTTTAAAATCAGCTTTTGGAAATTGGTCAGTTTAATTTAAACTTCATTGATTTTTTTTCCTTCACATTTATCAACATGCTAGGCAGAAAAAGTAGGATGAGTGCTGACACACCAGCTGCGCAGTTCTCTAACAGGTATTCCTCAAGCACTGTCATGACCCTTTTCTTCACTGGGAGAAAAAATTGTTCTGGAAATACTGTTCTTCCAGAGTTACGGGCAAATGTTTTCATGCATTTCAAAGGGACCTAACTAACCTAAATGTTTATCCCACAAAATTCCTGTTGGTCATCACAGCTTGAATACTGTCCCTGTATTTACAGTTTCTCAATTTCTAGGTGTCATTTGCTGTGTTTCTCCAGTACTACCCATTTGGGTTTCTGAAAATGGTTTACCAGTGTAATGTGAATTAAATCTTGTTTGTTCAGGGAGTATTATCCTGGAAAGACTGAGCATATTTGTGCATATTCTGAGCCTTTAGCTACCTTATATTTGAGCAGCTCTGAGGATGTTTGGATGTAGTGAAGGCAAAGCATGGCACCTTTTGCTAACGAGAAATGTTTTTCTCTGTGAGCTGACCCCATGGCAGTCAAGATGGCTGAGACAGTAGGATGTTACTCAGCATTAGTATGCAGGGTGTAAAGTAGTTTGGTTCTTTTGGGGACTGAAAGGTAGATCGAAAGGTTTTTATAAGTTCTTGCTTCAAACAGGACATAAGAGTATCAGATTGATAGCAGTGAACTTGGATGTTTATTTTTTCTTCTATTACCCTTAGTCAGTGATAAAATTTGACTCATATTCACATTAAAGTAATTTGCATCTATTAGACCTTCTTTTTGCTGCTAAAATATTTTTCATACTGAAAATCATTAAATTATCCCATTTTTTTGTCCCCTCTCTGCTTTACTAGATTTTTTTTCTAGTTTGACAGATTTATTTTCTAAAACTTCAGCTTCAATTTGGCTTTTCAATATTTGTTCTAGAGAAACCTCAAAATTATTTCTGCTACACATGCCCCTGTGCCCTCACAGGATTAAGTTTCTTTTGGAGTTTTCCTTAAGAAAACACATTATTTTTCAAGCAACATTTGTACTAATAAATAACTTGATATAAATTACTTGATACTGTCAAAAATGCAAAAAGTATACATTTGTGCTACCTAGTTCCTGCATATTATTCATCTTTGAGAAAGTATTGCTATAATATGTAACTGGTATTCCTACATCTTCCATCTTTATTTCCTTTTTTTCCTTTACTTTTGGCTGCTGCTTTTTCAGGAATTGTGTCACAATTGTCACTCTAGTGGTTGCCTGCTTCTTTAGAGTCTTGGCACTTTTTCAGAGCGTGGACCCCCATTGCAGTGTTGAAGTTGCAATACAGATCTTTAGTTCTGAACCTCTCTAAGTAAGCCTAACAACTTGCCATATACTTGCCTTTGGTTAATTAATTTTGGTCTTCATGGCAGTATAGCAATTTTGTTAAGAAATTCAGTGTCTTACATGAAGTGATATCATGTGCCTAGTTAGGTGTTTACTGTGTATGTTTCATTTAAACACATAAGCCTCCCAAATTTTAGAAATGCTTGTTATAGGAGAAATGGCCAAAAAAGACACATAGTCTTCCTTAGAGAAGCTTTTGTTGTGTTGGTGTTTCTTCCTTGATAACAAGCTGTATTTTAGTATGATTGTTTTCACTCCAGTGATCAAAGGCAGTGGAGCAGAGTTTGTACCTTGGAGCTCTGCATGACTAATGTGTTTTGATATCAGGCTTCAGCGTTAAGCTTAAGTACAGTTGCTCAGTTTTAGTGTTAAATGTGAAATTTTTTCATTATCACAATAAATTATACCCAATGTATGGGATAAACTGACTTCTTTTTAAAACAAGTGAGTGTGCTTGGTGCTGAATTCAGGGAATTCAGTGGTGCTTATGTCTGTTCTGATGGCCTGTGGTGTTTTTTTACTATGTGTTAAGGTGAATTATTACGGTCCTTAGAGGCCACTGTAGATTAGCTGGAAGTGTGTTCAACAGATGGATTGCATTTTAGCTGGTTAGATTTGTAATGTTAAGTGACAAGCCTTTAACACAGCACATTCATATTCCCTGTTACTGCATAAACCACCGCAGGACAAATCTAAGATGAAATAAAATAAAAGTCAAGAGTAATTTGTCAGGACACTATTACAAACATGTGTAGTTGCTTGCACATGATTTGAAAAGAGAAGTTGAGGATAAATCAAATAGGCTTTTTATTTGCAACAAAAGTAGGTAAATTAGTCGAAGGTGCTGCTGGCAATAAAGGCAGAAAAACACAGAGCTCCACAATTGGATTTTCTCCTCTCTGGGTCAAATCAATATTGCTACTAGGCACAACCATAGAGCTGTGTGTTTTATTAACATAGGTGATTCAGCCTGGAGTTAGTGAAACTAGGATTAAAAAAATCCACTGCTCTACATTTAATTTTTCAGAAGTAAATGTGCACTTTTGTATTTAGTTTGATTAAAAATAAAATTCCTGCACAACTGATGTCTGTCAGCTTCTCCATTATTTATTCCACTGGACTAGAAGTAAAACTAATTGTGTCCTAAAACACTTTTTACGTAGATACATAAAAGTACCTTTATTTAAATACACATACATTTTAATTTTTTTGTGATGTGAACAATGTGCATTGTGAACAATTTCATCTTAAAGCAAAATGTGCTTATCAGGACTTGTTTTGCTTCCCATGCCCTCTGATGTTTGGAGTGATTTAGTTCTTTCCAACCTGGATGAGTTGATTTAACCAGTTCATAAAGCAGTGAAAATGTACACAATGGATAATATTATAGCCAGAGAATCTTACTTTAATTTCCTTTCTCTGTTGCTTGTTACTATTTTTTTCTTTTGCTTGTTACTAGCTTACTGATACTTGGGTATATATAAGTTCTTTGTTCCAGGATGTCTCACTGTTTGTACATATCCAGTGGATGAGATTCTGCTCCTGTATGGGATCTCTGCACTACTCTAATACAAATACAACCTGAGCCATAACAATGAATTGAGTGGATGGTTATGCCTGGGTCCTCTAGGTTTTTTTAGGGGTTTTATATGATAGTCTATTATATGCCATCCATAAGTATAATTTTTAAAAAATAAAATCTGATCTTACATGGTGTATTTACACACTGAGTATAGTTTTGTCATTTAGTTGGTTGTCTGCACCCTGCACAGACTGAGCACAGTTAAGATGAGATATGATTCCTTCACATCCCCTCCTACTGAGATTCCAGTATACGATTGTCAGAACTTATTATTTTCAGCAGATGAGGCCACAGTTATTTTAGTGGCTTTTGGGTTTCCACTTGAAGGATCTTTAGAAATGTGCTTTGTAATTTGCTGGTTTTCAGAAGGTAAAAAATCCATTTAAAGACAGCTAATCCTCTAGTCTGTCACATAATGAGTACAATTGTTGCAGAGATGAGCAAAGTTCTTAATCACATTTTGTCATGTATATAATATGTTGGCAGGGAAGCAGTACTGAGTCACATACATGGTGTCATCAGGCGTGCTTGCATGGTAAGATGTACATGGAAAACGCGTTAATAAAACATTTGTGTTTCACTTCTTTGTCATTTCTGTGCACAAACTTGTTTCATCTTGTCTAGTCTTCTGTGAGACCCTGCCATACAGTTCACAGAATCTTGCTATGATTTATCTGATGCAGTAATAACTCCTCAGATAATTACAGCAACTGCCCCCAACCTTTACAAAATTTATATGTATTGGAAGACAAATATATTTTTTGTCTAAAATATAACCTCTTTGTAGGCTGCAAAAGAGCTTTTCATTATTATTTTATTACAAAACTGGAAACTTTGAAAAAGCATATTTACAAAAGCAACCTTTGTATCTCAATTTGCTCTTTAATATGTGTTTTAAAATAAAACTTTTTTATTAGAGTGTTTGCTCTTCCTTAGAATTCTGATTCCTGAAAAGCTGGTGTTTGATTGTCCCTTGGACTTGGAGTGAACTTTACCTGGGAAATGCAGCTCCCAGCCTGTCTTTGTGGCATCCAAAGGGCCCTTAAAATGTGTAGGGGCAAAGCTGCCACCCCATCCTGCTGCTAGGAGGCTTTGGGCTTGTGCAGATGGCCACTGACTCCTGCTGATACCTTCTCTGAGGATTCAGTGTTTCACCAAATGTTTCCCGCTCCAAGGATGTTTGTGAGATCAGATCCATACTGAAGCTATCAGAGTAAGGTATGGGCTGTGCTGCACAGATAGGACTCTGCTGAGCTTTCCTGCTCTGTTGACCTGAGTTGCAGCTAAAATGTAAGCCAAATTCCCTGGCTAGGTACTGTTTGCTTTTGCTGGTATAAATAAAGCTGATGATGTTTTTTCCTCATGGGCGTTTTAAGTAGGAAAGCACCATTTGGTTTCCAGTCAGCTGGGCAATTAGCATTTTATAGCTAAGCACTATACTTAAATGGAATTGCTTGGCTTGAGCATTGAATTACAATGACTGTAGACTGCCTCTCTCCTTACATAATTTATTTAGTACTTCTTGTTTAGGATTCAGGCAGAGGTTAATTTAATTCTGCATGAGAAGCTAGTAGTTACTCTACGTTAATGCTATGCTGTATGGTAATGCAGGCGAAGGTCTTTGTGTAAAGCTTGTGTTTGCTGGGTCTCTCAGCCATGGAAAGGATAATTTTACTTACTCCTTTCCTATCAATTCATTCTTTGCAAGGGTTGTTGGCACACTTAAATTGGGACTAAAAAAGTGCATCCAAGAGTAATATGCCTTAAGACTGTTTTGTTCCATGCTGTTGCATATGTATTTCTAAGAAGCAAATATGTATTGAATTATAGGATGGACCAAGGAGACTTAGTTCCTACAAAATTACAAGAGGCCCACTTACCCTGTTACAGGTAAATAGGGTGTTAATATGTGACCATGATGACTTGAGACTGAGAGTTTCTGCTGCATCTCTTCTGAGGATCTAAGACAGAGAGCAAACATATCCAGTGTGTATGGTGTTGGAGGGATAAAAAGAGAACGCAGAATATGCCTCAGCACTCCAGGAATGATTAGAAACTTTCAGATGGAGGGAATGAGCGTGTTTATTCATGCATTTAGTAAGGCTAAATGCTTAATTTGGTGCTTAGAATTTTATCCTTAATCTTGTATGTGTTTTTATTTTTCCTGAGGCCCTTGACTGTTAAAATCACTGTGGGGGAATTTTGGCTTTATTTTGTCTTAAGCTTCTTTTTAAAAAAAGTGATTGCTAAGAGCTTGCAAGCGTCAAGCAAGTTCACAGCAGGAGCTCAGTCACCAGAAGGCTGCTGAGAGAAACAGAGCATTTATGTTTATGGTTAACCATAGGTTTTCTAGGTAACTCACTGATATTTCTTGGTGTACAAGTCCTGGAATGCCTAGGTGCTTTCAGCAAAACTTACCTGTGGCTTAGGCAGTATCCCTCTTGTTGCTGGCATGCCACGATTGTCCCAACCAGCTGCAGGCTCCATGTGTGTGTGAGCAAGCACAGCAGTTGAGGTCTGAATGCCCGGTGTGACCTTCAGTTGAAAAGCCATCCTTGTCAATACAGGGTCATGTAACTGCTTGCTCGAACCTTTGTGGGTTTTATCTGCTCAGTTTGAGTGTCTGGCTCAAGGAGTGTAAGACTTGGCTGCTGATCCTTATATTTTGTGATCATGGTGTTGAATGTACCACCTAGAAGTATCCGATCTTGCAGCCATTGCTGCTGTCAAAAGACATTGGACAAATCTCCTCAAGTGTAAAATATCCTGATCTTTGGGCGAGGAGCATTTCAGAAACCTACAGGCACTGCACTGAGGCGTGACAGGGATTTGTTCTGATTCCTTAAATAACACTTCTGATACCAACATTATTTTTTCACGGAAATCTCATTAGCAACAAAAAATAAATAAAAAGGACAAACCGTAGTCTGAGGGAGGTGATTGCTGACTTGCAGTAGCTGGCTTCTGAGTTGGTTAAGCTGTAAATCTGGCAACTCAGTTTCTAATGGTTTTAATAATCTGGGAAATTGTAACCATGTGTTGTTGTAACCTTTACTGTTTTAACCAAGCTTTAGTTGTGTTGTAAAAATGATTAAAAGGCTTCTCATTGGAGGAATTAGACTTTTTGCTTATACAGTTGCTCTCAAGGGGACTCTGTGTTACTGTAGGCTATTTAAAATATTTGAAAACCCTATTTTCTTCTCCATCAGTGCCTGCCTGGATGTGTTGTCCCTAGCCATGCTGGTTGCCTCAGGCAGAAGGACACCATCTCTGCCTCTGCTCTGGAGTCTCACAGCTGTGTTTGATTTCAAGCATAATACCATCCTTTATATGTAATGCATTAATATAATTTACAACCCCTGTGGGGAAATGGGTTATCTTATTTACCATTTCCTTTTTTTGTCTGGGTTTCAGCAGTGTGTCCAGGTTAACCCAATGCCTGGAGTAGCTATACCCTGGGAGATGGTTGGGTCTATAGGACCTTTTGATTCTCAGTGCCAGTTCACAGGCTGGAAACAGCCTGGTTCCCTGCCTGAAGCCTAAGTTTGACTTCATGGGCTCTTCAAGGAGGGATAAGATGTGAGGGGACCTGAGAGGCCAGGCTGAGGCACAGCATTTTACTTGTGTAAAATGTTTTCATTGTGTAATAATCTGTGTTATTGCTGCTTCAGAGAAGGAAAACAAGAAAACATTGATCAATGAGAGAAGTTGAAGGATTCCTGATTTGCTCTTTGGTGAGGAGGATGTTAGTTCTATTTCCAGATGTGGGATTTTGAACAATTGATCTGACACATGGTCACATTATCCCAATCAATCACTGAGTGTCAGCTGAGCTTCACTAACTTTCTGGGGTTTCAGTCTGGACAAAATCTGAGCTAAATTCATCAGTAGGATAAAACACGTTTTAGCTCACGCTTGTGACTGTGTGCGTAGATGGTTTACTGGTACATTGGTTCACAGATGGTATTTTATTAAACTGAAGTAACTGTTTCTCTGACTTACTTTCCTGAGCTTGGAAAAGGAGAGAAGTGGCATTGACCTTCCTTTATAAAGTGTTAAGATCTGCTGGTGAGCTGCACTGTGTAACAGTTAGCCATTATAATTTCAAGCACTAATCTGAGGGCAAAGGCTTTTAGAATAATACAGATAATTATCTGTTTAAATATTTTACTTTAAAAATAAACAGGTCAGAGTATCACCTCTTGAAACAATTGGAATCTTTCAATCTGAATTAACAAATCACTCTTCCAGGCATGGGGCCATTTCAGCGCCTATTCAGTGACTGTCAGATTCTTGCCAGAAGATACTGAGCTCATACAATTATGAGGGAGTTCAGTCATGGTTGTGTTGGGTGGTACACTCAAATAATTTTGCAGGAGGAGCTCATGGGAATGTTAACAGCATAAAGGTTCGCAGTAATGTCTGCCAGTTAAATAGCTAGCAATCTGGCGGTTACACAAAGACAGCGCAAATTCCTTATGCATTCCTGCCTCAGTGCTGCTCCACGTGCAGGGTGACTGGAAGCAGAATTCTTTCTCCTCTTTTTTGCCATGGAAATTGCTGGTTAAAGCTCAATACTTCAGTATTTGCAAAGTCTGATTTGTTTTTTTTGTTTGTTTTTTTTTTTGTTTGTTTAAAGCCTCAGTGCCGTGCTGTATTGTCATCTCACATGCTGCAGTCCAGCTATGTGGTCTTACATCGAATAGGTTTTGCACCTGTTTCGGTAACTGATGCAAACAAACTTTGTTTAATGCATCTCACATGCCCAAAATATAAAATGCATTTGTCTAATGAGTCAGCGAATATTTGGTCTGCATTAGCCGAGCTTCACATTACATAAAGGACTGTAGAATCTTTTTCCTTAACAGCTCCAAAAATCCTATTAGCTGTGACACAGATATTTCTGCTGTATCTGAAAATGGAACTGCCATGGTGTGTTTTGGGATGGATCAGAAGAAAAAACTTAAATGTGTTGTGTCCAAAACATTTTTTTTAGAATATGCACTCTGATTGCTTATCAAAGGCTGCAGGCTATCTGAATTATTTCCTCCTTCAATCAAGCTTGATTTTCCTCCTGTGGTATAACTTTGAAAGCAGAGAAATAACAATGGGTAGCTGGGAAACGGAAGTGTTTGGGAGAATGGGTGATTGTTTCAGGAAGTGTGTTTCTCTGCTGGACTATGGTGCTTTTTCCCCTGGTCTGAATGCTTTGCAAGTATCAATGCATGTGTCCTTCCAGTGGCCTAGGGGTAGTCTGGGAAGTGGAGACAAGCCGGAAAAAGGGCACCTGCCAAACATTTGGTAGAGTTGTATCTGTGAACTTTCGTTTCCTGCATCTCAGCAGTCATACAACCATTTTCCTCCCAGGCTTTTTATGTGAGATAAAAACCTGCCTGCAAAATGTTTTATCCAGATCATCACAAGCCGGAGTGCTAGTAACTGCAACTCAAAGCTAACAACTGTACTGCTCTGCCTTTTGTTTGTGGGGCACCTGGCTGATTGTATTACTGTACAGAGTTCCCTTTGCAATGTGTTTATTTGAATAACTTTAAGCATTGTGCCTGCCCCAGGGCTTGTAGCCTTTCTTCCCCCTTGGGCTATTCAGTGATTTCAGAGCAGATTCAGACAGCTGGCATTCAGATATTGAACCTGATGCTCCTCCCTTCTGTTATCTCTCCCAAAATAAAATGACCCTTTAGTATATAATTAACATAATTTAGTTGTCTTACTCCTGTTTAATAACAATGCAAATAAATCTAGAACTTTTATATCTAGTTTCTCTGAGCAGTGCCAGATGCCTGGTCAAGTGCTTTTCCTCACACCACTTCCCTAGCCCATCCTTAAATTTTCAGACCCCTGAAATAATTTGACCAATTACTTGAGTTGCTCAGACTTCACAGAGTGGCTTAGGTACCTTTGAACTAGGTTCATTTATATGCCCTGAAACATGGCAGCAGCTGTATGTTGCACATCAGATGAATACAGGTCATGTTTGGGATAAAGGCTTGAATGATTGGTGTGCCTGGCATGGTCATGCATTTATCCTGATGAGTGCCAAGGGACTCTTTAAGTTCCTTATTAGCCATTGTTAAAGTAGGTGATTAGTGTATGTTAGCTGTGCAACCTGATGCTATCTTCAAATAGTGATTGCTCTCTCAAGTGGGGCTTCCTCTTGTGACCTCTGACCTGCCAGTATGTTAAAAGCTTTGTAACTGATAGAGCTTTGTATTCTTTGTGTTGAGATTGATTTGGATTCCTTCACACTGAACTTCTGTCTGTTCTGTTTTGTTTAGGAGGTCCTTCAGCAGCTGATAGTAATGAATTTACCAAATGTTTTAATGATTGGCAAAGATCCTCTTTCCGGTGAGTAGTTCATTGGGTTCTTCATTAGTCTCCTCTGTAATACTAAATAAAATCTTCTGGGTTTTTTTATTTGATTTTTTTTGTTTTCTTAAACGATTCTGTAATTCCATTCTAATTTAGGTTGGAAAACACTTAACCACCACATCTGTATCTTTCAAATACTTCCAGGGATGGTGACTCAACCACTTCCCTGGACATCCTGTTCCAATCCTTGACCACCACTTCAGTGAAGAAGTTTTTCCTTCATCCATGAGATTATTCTTAAGCCTCCCCTGGTGTAACTTGAGGCCATTTCCTCTTGACCTATTACTTGTTATTTGGGAGAAGAGACCAGCCCCCACCTCACTACAACATCCTTTCAGGTAGTTGTAGAGAGCAATAAAGTCCCCTAGAGCTTCCTTTTCTCCAGGCTGAACATATCCAGTGCTCTCAGTAGCTCCTTGTCAGACTTATGCTCCAGACCCTTCCCAGCTCCATTGCCCTTCTCTGGACATGCTCCAGATGCTTAGTGTCTTTATTGTGGTGAGGGGCCCAGAACTGAACACAGGATTTGAGGTGTGACCTCACCAGGGCCAAGGTGGTGTAGAAGTACAGGGGGACAATCTCTGCCCTGGTCCTGCTGGCCACACTGTTGCTGACACAGGCCAGGAAGCCATTGGCCTTCTTGGCCACCTGGGCACACTCTGGCTCATGTTCACTCTCAGCTCTTGTCAAGCAGCATCCCTAGGTCCTTTTCCACAGCACCACTTTCCAGCCACTCTGCTCCCAGCCTGTAGCGATGCCTGGGATTGTTCTTGATCTGTGGGCAGGACCTGTACTTCTGTGAACTTCATACCACTGGCCTCAGCCCATGGATCCAGCCTGTCCAGATCCCTCTGCAGAGCCTTCTTACCCTCCAGCAGATCAACACTCCCACCCAATTCAGTGTCATCTGCAAACTGACTGAGGGTGCCCTCAATCCCCTTGTCCAGATCATTGATAAAGACAATAACCATGGCTGGCCTCAATACTGGGCATTAGAGCACCCCACTTGTGACTGGCCACCAGCTGGATTTAACTGTTTGGACTGAGAGTTACTCCTAAGGGACTCTGGCACCCAGTCTCCTAAGCAGGCCATGCTACAAATATGCTTTTAAATAAACTGTATGTATTTGTAGGCAAACTACAAATATTTGACCATCTCTGAATCTCACAACTTTATATATCTAAAATGTAACACTGAGGTGTTTATATACCTGTACATATAAATATACATGTGTATTTGCATGTGATGCACATACATGTGTGATGAGTGAGTTCTTGCAAAGCCAGAACAGCAGCTATTCGTTTGTTTGGAAGTTGTGTCTTTCCCTGCGCTTATTGCAAGTGACCCAGGATGTAGTCTGCCATAGGACAAGGATGTGTTTTCCTCCAGGTGTTCTGTGTGCCTGTATAATGGTTTTTGTTCTTGCTATATGTACACACCAGAGTCTTGCAGAATTGCCATAAGGTGTGAAGGAACTGTTGCAAATGAAATGTGGGAAGAAATATAAATGAGGATGGAGAGAAAAATATGTATATGAAAAACAGGAAAAAGCGAGGAAGAGACTGGACAAACAGAAATACATTTGTCTGACCATGTTATGTAGACAATAATATCTGTTGCACGAAGTATCACATCAGAAGTAAGGTGGAAGCCAGTAAGCTCATGTCCAGAGTCCAGTGCTTTTGGTGAGACAAAAGGGAAGCTGTTTAGCCTGAAAATTGAGTTGACTTCTTTGAAACACATTTCTGAAATGGAAAGTTTTGTTGCTGTGTTTCTTACTTTTTTTTTTTTTCCCTCTTTGCATGCCCATTCTATCTCTGCCTGAGCCCAGGGCTAGTGCCAAGGGCATTATATTTGTTTTTACCAAAGAAGGTAAACTGAATGAGCCCAGTCAGCAGTGATGGGGAATGACATGGTAATCAGCATCTCTCTCTCCAGAACAAACAAATGGCAGGACTCTTGGCAGAAAATTCTGTTTTGCTGCTCTTAGCAGCTGTAGAGTGCATATGTACAAAAAAGCATTTGTCAGAAAAGAATATTAGCTGATGTTGGATCACTGAAACTCATAATCTTGGCACTTCTGTGTTCAAATCGAACTGAGAGTAAGGAATCCACTTCTTCAGCAAGCAGAATAAAGCCTGTAAGTCTTAATTGGGCTGTACAGGCTAGTGTTATGGGTAAGGAAGAAAGTCAAAAGACAAGAGCTGTTGTTCTCATTGGTCATATGGGCAGTGGGCTGCCTAGCATGGAGAGTGCTTCTGAATGGAAGCATATGGGCCAGCAAGGCAGTATCTCTGCTGGCTAAGTGTCAATGGGAGAGGCTGACTGGTTTCTTGTCACAGCCATTCCTGAGTGACAGTTGGCAGGAGACTCATAATGTGGTAAATACAGTTTTGGTTCCTGGGAAAGCACACATTTGAAAGCTGTCCTGTATCCATCTATAATTTATAATTTGCTATCATTGGCCTGCTAGTTTTTGTCAGCACCTTAGATCTCTCTTTGAAGAAAGTACCAGTGTCTCCTGTAGGAAAGACACTGGTCATACAGGAACACTGGTGTTCCTGTCTTCTGGATTCTTTAATTACAACCAGAAAACTTTATCTTTGAGATCTTTCAAAATGTGGTGGTTTGGGGTTTTTTGTTTTCTTTTTTTCTTAATATGGTCTTTTAAAATTTATTTTCCCCACTTCTGAGTTACCGCTGGCATTATTTGGACAGAACATGAAAAGAAAGGATAAAAAAATGCAAACATTTAACTTCTGGATTGTAACAGCTAAAATTGGTGGGGCGTATGTGCTAAAAAAACCCCTTAATTTCTCATTTAGCCATATAATAAAATGATTTTTTGAGAACCAGTCCCAGTTTAGACATGACAGAAGAAGGTGGTGAGCAAAGGAAGACTCCAGATGTATGTTTTAAAGGTCATATTTAAAGACAAGAGTGTCTGAAAAGCTTACCTTAATCTTACCGTTAGGTAGGCATTCACTGGTAAGATGTGCAGGAGAAATGGTTAGAGAAGTGGAGAACTAGAACTCAGGAAGAAGAACTGGCTGAGAGCTAATGGGAAGCTCAGAAAGAGGGAACAGGAATGAGATGGTTGAGGTGAAGGAGTAAAACCAATGCAAAAAGCTGAATGAAGGAATAGGGAGTGATGAGCAGGTGATGATGTCTTTGTTACTGTCATGCAGAGAGGAGTAAGAGGAAGGCAGGAGAGCACATGGGAGGGGAAAAATGAGCAAAACAAAGATATTCTCTCTGTCTTAGTGAGGCAGTGATGAAACCCCAGTTTTGCCTTCCCCACCCTGTAGCTAAGTTACTCCTCTGACCTTGATCAGAGGAAGAAGAAGCAATCCCACGGTCACATTCCTGGAACAAATTCAGTATTGCTTTGTACTGTTTGAGCTGGGAAGGCTCTTAATGACTGTATTGTCTGCACAGGTCCAAGAGCAGAGAGCTGTTAGAGCTGATTCACTGTGTATAATTTCAGTAACTTATTTCTTGTAACAAGCCCATGTTATGTTTTGCTGTGCATGCTTTTCAGAAATTTTACTTTTACATTCTAAAACACAAGCAAAAGGAGTGTAACAGGTATTGAACTATAAACTGAACACTGAGGCTGTGACTGCTGTTCTTGCTATTTAGCTTCCATTTGGCACTCACCAGCTGTGACTACTGAGGGCTTCTGCAGCTTTGCTTTGAACATGAGATTATTGGAAAAACAGAGCTGCCATCACAAAAAAATGCGGTAGCACTTGGACTTTTGCATAGGAAAAGGCACATATCTGCTGGGTTTGTGAGCATTACTTCCTTTCATGTCCTCTAAATAGTTTGGTTCCAGGCCATAGCAAATTTGCCTACTTCATTTGTCCATGGGCATAAAAATAGCAAAAATATTTGTTAGAAGATGAAGGCTTGACTGTTTTCTAGACTATAGGGAGCTAAAAATAAACTTCAAAGTTTAATTAAAGGATTTTAAAAAATTCTGCAAGGAATTTGACTTGCAGAACGATGTAGTTGATGTCAGAGGATTTATTCTCTTCACTGCACTGTGTGGTAGACAGATATTGCCATTAAATTTCCTCTTCATTTCTGTCTTTTTGGCATTCTTTTTCTTGCTGAGCAGCTTTTTCAATTCATTACTGCACCACAAATCCCCCTGTGTTCAATAAGAGACTCGTCAGCCTCTTTATCATGTACCACACTGCTGTAATCACTTTTTAATATATTATGTCTGGTTTTAGCATGCCTTATAAGTGACCACTCATTCATGGCCACACAGGGAATATCAGTACACAGTAATGGTTGTGAACATCTATTTAGATGCATTTTTAAATTTCTCCATTTCTAGACATTCTTAGTTTTACACAGCTGGTAAGTGTACTTGGAAACTTACGGCAGTTAATCTTTTGAAACAGTCATAATCATGAGAGGGGAGAGATTTTAACTTTAGATCAAGGATGGAAATGAGGTTTTACTTGCCTAAAATAGGCTCATTTCTGTCCCTTCAAAAATCTTTACTATTTATATACACTTTTCAAATTACATGTTAAGTTTGTGAATGAGAGACCCCAAAGTCCTTGCTAACAAGTGCCTATAGAAATCAGTTTTCATTATAATTGTAAAAGCCTACTCTCACTTGGGTATGTTTCATGTATGGTTTCCTTCCTCATTTTGTTTCACAGTCCTCCAGAGGCACAACGGTTCATAAAATATAAAGTTAATAACAAAACATTGCCTCAATAGTGTAAATTTAGCATTCAGACTTTTCTCACTGAGGATGTTGCTGGGGTTGGGAAAAACAGCACTTGTGTGTTTCACCCTCCTCACATTCTCTGCACACCCTCCAGCTGCTGCATGTGGCACTCCCTCTCCTGCCCTGGACGGAGTAACATCAGAGTAGAAATACGGAGAAACTGGCAGCACATGCCCAAAATAGTACTTACTTGGACCCTCTTGTTTCTGTTTCCTCGGATATCTTCCCATCCCCCTTCTCATTTTTTTCATTGTTTGTGTTCTCTCTGTACCTTGATCCTCCCTTTTT
>VXBI01003609.1:1792387-1880686 GCA_013397375.1 Toxostoma redivivum
TTTTTTCATTTGTTGTTGCATCTCCTAATCCCTCTGCCCGCCTTCTCCCTGAGTCCTGCCATCTGTTTCCCAGCCTCCAGTCCCATGAGAGCAGAGTGATCTTCTGGCTCTGGCACAGGGAGGCTCCCAGGATGCACAAGTGGTGTCTGGGCTTTCCCTTCCTTTATTTTCCAGGAAACCTGCTGGCCCTCTCTCACAGCTGGGAGCAGATGGGCTTACTGCAAATGTTCCAGGTGGCTGGCTAGTTCCCCTGCAGCACAAGCACAGGGCCAGGAGCAACTGCCCTGGAATTTCAAGAAAAGGAGCAAAAGAAAAGTGTTAATTTCTTAATTAGCACTTTGACTCGTCTGTTTTTCTTGTGGGTACCTCTCTGCAAGGAGCTACCCCAGACCTGTTTGCATCTTAGGTCGTAGGAGGACAGTGTCTTGATAAGATCAGCTAATAAGCATGAGTAGACTCAGCAGACTTTATTCCCAGCTGTCTGGGAAGGACTTGTGTCATCCCAGCAAGCCAGAATAGGGGGAGCCGTCACATTCCTCCTGCATAAGAAACTTTACCATCTTATAAATGGGCACAAATCAAGCTTTTTGAAAAACGTGAGAACTGTTTAGAAGGCATGATTGAGTCGGGGATGAAGGTCACTTGCTTTTCTTCAGCATGCGTTGCAGGACAGAGGCAGTGTCTGGAGTGTAGAACTTCACTGCGGTGCTCCGTAATAGTCCTAGAAGTGTTTCTGATTGACTTTGTCACCTTGGGCATTCCACTGAAGTGTGTGGTAGCTCAGCTCTCCTGTGGGTGAGATGAAAGGGGAGAGGGGTAATTAATCCCTTCCTGGCTTGTTTTGAGGTTTAATTGAAAACTCTCTCTAAAGCACTTTAGATTGGTAAAGAGGTTTTTCATACTCATACTTTTTTTTAAATCTCCTGTAAATAGTGTTATTGTACAGGGCTTTAAAATGTTATTCAAACCTAGCTTGAGAATGAGTGATCTGGGAGTGCCTTTATGTCAACAAACTGTCTCCTCCCCATGGGAAACAACTTCTGAATGAAAGCCCAAGGAATGGAACTCTTTAATCACGCATGATCTTCTGAAACACTTGTGTGGCTGGTATATCTGCTCAGTGGACCTTTAAGCCTTAGAAGTGTTTCTAGTGGGTAGTACAATCTCTCATTGCACATGATGTAGCATGTCTGCAAGCAGAGAAAAAAATCTATTGAAAAGGAAACCTTGGAATAATCCTGACTGCTAAATTTTCACTGCAAGCTGCCAGGGGAGAGAGCAGACTGCCAGATGTTATGCTTAAAACATTAAGAAACTTTGTAATTCATGATTATCTCAAGTCTTAATTTCTCACTCCTGTCCATAAACTCTAGCTTGTCCATCTCTGCCATGGCTTGCCATGGTCTGTCTTGGCTTCCTCATGGGAGGACTGGAGTGGGGTAAGACTCACTCAAAGGGCTCTTTCCAGGCAAGGTCGGTCCTTGTTGGTCTTAGGGCTTTGTAGCAGGTGGGTTGAGATAATGTAACAGCCAAAGGTGTTTCACCTCACAGGGTCATGCAGGCACACCAATGCCCATCTGTTACCTCACTGAGAAAATAGCAAAGCCTTGGTGCAGAGAGGTAGGGTGTGATTTCACTGGCTTTAAGTAGCTCACGTGTCTTTAGGATGATATAGATGCTGTCACAGTTGGGAAGTAGCCCTGGTGTTTTCTAAAAGGAGTGATTTCTAACCACTGTGCTCACCCCAAGTATAGTTGGGATGCCATGGTGCAGATTGGAATTTATGGTTGACAGATGAAGGTGCCCAGAACACACAAGGGTTAGGTCTCGTGTTTGGCGTGATCCAGAGCAAGCAGCCTGACTGCTTGCAGACAGCCATGGAGATGTTCTGTCTGAGTAAGTTTAGGCCAATGAGAGACGCACTCAAGTCACTTGCTCTCCATAACTTAATGACTTGCTTTTGTGTCCCCCAGGCATGCTCTGCATTTAGTACCTGGTCTGTATCAGCTTTGAAGCTGATGTAGAATGAAACCCAGTTCTGAAACTAATGAGAACTCAGTTTCTTGAAAAAATACTTTTTGTCCAAACAAATAGTCTCCCAGTAATGCCCTCAGAGGAACTGTTCATGAAGAAACAGGTTTTTTTTGTGGAGGATTTTGTGTCATTGTCTATGCTTAAGATTGTGTTACTGAGATTCATACAGAACAATCAGACTTTCACAGACTGAAATGGAATTTGTGGATTAAATTGTAGCTTTGAGGAAAGAGGAAGCCTTGTGTGCTGCTGCATACAGGAAGAAAAGTAAGAATGATTGTATGTCTTTCGAAACCAGTTTTTAAATATTCTACAGGGGAATAAGCTTGTATTTATGGGGTGAAGTGTAACTAGCATGTTTTAAAGATGGCTGCTCCTGTTGAAAGGAAGAATTTCTGTTTGCAAAATCTTAGTGGTTACTAATGCAGGACCTGGATATTGAGAATTGTAGTGTTCATTCACGCAGTCTACTGATGATTTTTTTTAGGGCATTCTTGAGTTGTTACAAAGATGAGCATACCTAAAAGTTGCTGAAATTTTTGTAGGTATTTTTAAAGACTGGTTTAGGATGTTTGTGTGCCCAGAAATCAGGAAACAAGTTACTTCCTAAGCTGCCTGCATGTGGCCATGCTGGCTTGCAAGGTTGTGGGAATGGCAGGAGCCCTGATGGTAATTTAGGTCAGTGCCTTTTTGCAGCTGTGGGGCTGTGGCGGCTTAACTGATGAGTCAGATTAACTCCTCTTCCCTGGCCTTGGGTCCTGCACATGCCTCTGACTTTCTGCCAGGACAGCCTCACAAGGGCATGGTATTGGTGGAGGAGCACAGTTGCACTCAGAAATTAGTATCTATTTAGTGATAGGAGCAACTGAACACCCAAGTAAATCCAGGTATAAGGTGAAAACATTAGGCCCACAATGACTCAGGAAGAATGCACATGTGTAGGGATGAGAGAAAGATATATGTAGCCTGTTTTGATTCTTTGTTTCTCTTTCCTCGTCTTCCCCCAGAGTGAATGAGAATAGGCTTTTCCTGAACCTAGCTCTGTAAAGATGTTTTCTTTTTCTCTTTGAAACTCCTTGCCTTCCTTTTGCCCTCTTTGCCTTGCCCTTTGTCTAACTTTGATATGCATAATTTCCTTCACCACCCAACAATCCACACTGATTTTTTTGAAACAAGCTGGTTCTAAGCTGCACGAGTTCCCCTTGAGGAACTTAAGGCTTTCCCTTTCCTAACCCTAGGAAGTGGCTGGCAGGGTTGCTGGCCACAGCAGGATTGCCTGCAGCAACAGAGGGGCTGTCTCCTCTCCCCACGGCTCCCAGCATATGGCCAGCTCCTCAGCATCTCTTACACATCCCTCATTCTCTGCCCTCTTACCGCATGGGGTTTGCACTTCAAAGTGTGAACAGGCTTTGATGCAGAATGGGCAGAATTTATTTGCTGAAACATCTATCTCTCAGAGAGAATTTATATGCACAGAATGATATTCAGCTTTGGGAGCTCTGAGTGGCAACTGTTTTACAGAAGGAGAATTTAAGGCAGTAACCCTTACTTGTGAGTAACCCTCCTTTGCTTCTGCCCATGGTGTTTTTGTTTTATTTTGGTGGGGTTTTTCAGAGGGAGGAGTGTTGTTGGTGGTTTGTTGGGCTTTTTTGCACCCTTGTTTATGACAACACAAGAGACAACCATTGGTCATATGCACTGAACTATTTAAAGAAATTTTTTGTGATGTATTGATCAGAAAAGCCTTAGAAAATTATAGGTGAGGATAGCACATCACGAGGGAAAATGTTTTGCTGGATTTGGGATTTTAGACTAATTCATAAGATCTGCATTGTTACATAGAAAATATGGTAACTTTATAATAGGCATATAGATATTGTTCAGACAGTTGTTGAAAGGTCTTACTTCTCGTTTTAGGCACATACTTTGAAGAGGATCACTTGCAAGTACTTACCTTTTATACATCTGTACTAATGATCTTTTTTCCTCTTTAGGTAAAAGTATGGATGAAATCAAGAAGCTGCTGTTGTTGGTTCTGGGATGTGCTGTGCAGGTGATCATTCATGGAAAATAAGATTTTTTGACTCTGTTTTTTTGTTTTTTCCTAGAATGAGAAAATTGACCCAAAAATCAGTGCTGTATGAACAAATCTTAAGCTCAAGACAGCTTGTGAGCTAAATTGTGCAAAACACAATAGGTGAAGGAAAGAAATGCAGGGGAGAGGAAGCACATTGTGTGATAGCAGTAGCCTCAATTTGTTGCCAGTGCTTAATCAGACACAGGATGTGTACTTTTTAACTTCGATAACACAGTGGGACGAGATAAGTTTTGAACAGTGTTCTTGATACCAAGATTGTCATTGGTTTTTTTTCTTACTGTTTTAAAATACAAAGTGGAACAGTACATGTTAATGCCAAACAAATAATTTATCAAGTCTAAACATTTGTTTAATGAATCATGATTTTATTTGCGCAGTATTTTTATTTAATATTATGTGTTGAAAATACCAGATTAATAGCTACTTTGTATATTAATGCAGAGATCTTTGTATGACATTTGTTTAAATAAGTAGAGAGGCAATGTATATGAGAAACTCTGGAGAAATGCACAGCAGTTACCAGATAAAGAAACCAGTGTTCTATCCACCAAACCTCTGAGGCAGTAAACAATGGCCTCGTTGCAGGCAGGCCTTTGCTGATAATTGACCTTGTTTGTAGGTCTGCCTTGTGTTTTTGTCATGCCGTAGGACACTTACGGTGCTCAGCTATGTCAGCTCAATTATGTCAGGGTAAAGCTGTCTACATGTTGCAGCTCTGAATTATGTTAGTGTTGCGTTGCAGCACAAGAATTGTTTTGGCTGCTGTGCATCCTCAGTCCTCACTTGCTGATTTGAGGTTCTTCCCAAGGAAGTAAATGGTTGAGACTCAGAACCAGGCCCCAGAAGGACACTGTAAATGAATTTTAAAAAGCCTTTTAAATACTGCTTAAATTCTTCACAGTGCAGTATTGTTACAAGAAGGCAGTAACGTTCTTAGTGCACAGTCACAGATATACTGATAGCAGATGTCTACCTCTTCTAAAGCCTTAAGTAAAAGATTTACTAAAATCTGTTTGTCTGAAACGTCACTCATTTTTATCCAGAATGTTTCCCATTTTTTATCTAAAGCATATGTTGATTTAGTCCAACAAACAACATTGGATGTTGATGTAAATAGTATCCGAAGTGATGCATCTCTTTTCATTGCCAAAACCAAACAAAATGCAAACAGCAAAGCAGACAGGTTAAATGATGCAGTGTAAATGAAGGTTTACATTTGTGCAGCTCCAATAAGGAAACTGTGATGATTTTCTCTGGCTGTTTCCCCATCTCTTGATCACATTGCACGTTGAACTTGCTTTTTAAGAGCAAAACCAGCCATTTAACTTGATTAACCAGCCTTCATTGTACTGACTAAAAAGTATAAATAATTTAATGCATAATTTGGCTCGTGTTCCATATGCAGCAGTGAAGTGTTATACCTTTTAGTGTGACAAAGTGTAGATCTTGAAAAGTTTTTTATTAGTAGTGTTGTGGGTTTTTTTTAATTTAAATGAAAAATGGAGCAGTAAGTTTTAGGGTATGTATCACTGTTTCAGAGTGTGCTTTCTTTTAACAGTGTGAAAGGAAAGAAGAGTTTATTGACAGAATAAAACAGCTGGATATTGAAACCCAAGCTGCCATTGTGTCACACATTCAGGAGGTAGGATTCTTAGTATTGTCTGTTTTGATGTTGTATCTCTCCCTTCCTTGACTTAACAGGATTTTTTTGCTGTAAAATATTAATGTTTAGAATTTCATAGTGGATTAATGAACTTCACTAAAAAGAAAATTGACTATGTTACTACACTCAAATTATAAGATGAAAATTATGGGTGCTGAGATCATTACTTGGCTTAGTGGTCTTTTTAAAGAGACGCAGTGGTAAATGCCTTGATTGCTACTTACAGGTTATGCAGGAGGAATTGTTGTAAGGTTCCATGTGCAATATTGATAAAATCCACGTGTGTCTTAGAAGCTGCAGAACCCCTTGCACCAATGGTGTAAGCACTTAGTCTCAAAGCCCTCTTGTAGGTGACACAGCCTGCCCAGTGACTCACTTCAGACAGTGACTCTGAGCTAGATTGTCTTAAAGAGCTGAAATTGGACATATGCTCTGTTTAGAAAGGTGTTTGATCCAATGACAAGCATTCTTGGATTTCTAAGGCTTCAGGAGAAGGAAGGAATATAGATAGGCTTACCAAAGAGTACAGAAAGTCTCTTACTTTGGAGAGCCAAGTGGAAGTGCCTCTCATTGGGAGTCGGCGGTGACTGTGCCCAGGTGTTAGTCTGTGCAGGTGTAGAAAGCCTGGTACACTCAAATTTGAGTTAAAAATAGGAAAAGTCTTGCGACAGGAACTTTTCTCTTAACACTTAAAAAATAGTTAATTTTTAGGAAAGAAAAAAAAATCGTGATGGTCTAAGCACATGGTTATATCCAAAGCTTGGAACAATCATTAACTGAACTTGAGAGGACCTGCCTGATGTTTCTGCTAAATGATTCAAAGTAAATCAATTTAGGTACCGTAACAGTTGAAAGATTCACTGCTAGCAGTAGCCAGAGGTATTTCTGCAGCTGATACAGCACCTCCCAGCTGTATCAGCTGCAAATTGTGAATTCCTTGAAGTCAGAGATTCTTCTTAGTAATGTTCAATGTGGGATTAGTCTCTTCTCCATGGGAATCACCTCAGGGTCAGTGAGACAGCTGCACACTTCTAATATGCAAGTGTGCATGGTCATAATATTTATCTGATTACTTTTAAAAATCAGACTTAATAATTATAAAAAATGTAAATACCAAAAATTTCTGGATAATGTTACAGTTAAGTAGTTGCATTTATTATTTCCAGCCTGAGTTTGGTAAAATGGATATGTTTTTTAATTTATTGAATAGAAGAAATGGGTGGATGCTGCATATATGGTGAACAGATTTTCAACTCAGCCAGTGGAAAGACATACTTTTTTGTTCCTATTCCTAGGTGACTCACAATCAGGAGAATGTCTTTGACTTGCAGTGGCTGGAGCTCCCAGATATGGCCCCAGAAGAGCTAGAGTCTCTCTCCAGGAATATGGTTTTCCACCTCAGGAGGCTCATTGATGAGAGAGATGAATGCACAGAAGTATGAGGACATATCTCTCCCCTATAGAGCTCATGAGAAGCAGCAGATGTGGGCTCCATTCCTTCTCTTGTGTCTTGTTTGTGCACTAGGTTTCTATTTCTTTTGCACCTTTCTTTCTACGCCTCTGAAAATTTTAGAAATATTTTGACTTTTCCATTGATTCTTGTGTAAGCACTAAGATGTGGTGAAATTATTGGTGGAGTTGAGCAGTCTCTCCATGAAGTGGAGACCAGATGTCTCTGCATGTCAGTCCAGTCATTCAGGCAGAGCTTGCTAGTATCTTTGTTGGCATCTGCCCTTCTGGGCTCCATTGTTTTCTCTAGCTTTTTTGATTCATCAGTTCTTTTCCCTTCAGATCTCTGGAGAAGCCTTCTTCTCCCCTTCTTTAGCCTTTTAATCTTCTGTCATGCTTTTGACTGTGATTGTGTTAATTAAAACTGTTCGTTGTTACAGGTTTTTATTAATTCATCAAGGAAAATAGACTACTTCTTTTGGACACTGGAACAGGAATGTTGTAGTAGTTAGGGCATAGTGGAGATTCCTTTCCTGTTCTGTATAACCTTCACTCCTGGCTGTCTCTTGAATTCTGTAGGCCAGACTAATAATTTTCTAAATCTAAAAATAATCTTTAGGTATTTTTAAAACAATGTATAAGTACACTGTTTATCTCTTGGCACTACATAGTCTTTTGTATTTCCAGGTCATTGTAGATCTCACTCAAGAGAGAGATTATCTGCAGTCTCAGCAACCACCAAGCCCTCTGAAAGTAGCAAGTCCAGATTCTTCACCAAATCCTGCCAACCCTCTTTCTAATGAAGAAAAGCAGCACCTTGCAGTTGAGCTAGCAGACACAAAGGCTAAATTGAGAAGAATCCGTCAGGAGCTGTAAGTTGCCATATTTTTGTACTTCTAGAGAGACTTGCATATTAGGTATTGTACATCCTGTGCAGGAGCCTGTTGGCTTCAGTATACTGGTTTCCATAGGAGTTCTCAGAATCACACTTTCAAATCAGAGCAGTAGAAGCTAGTAGTGTGTTCCAACTTTTCTTCTTTCATAATTGGCCTTTAAATGTGGAGTGATGGCTACTTCCATTCTTTTTTTTTTGTGTCTCATCTCTCTCTCTTCCCTCCTTCAAAATAACAACTGCTAGCTCTGGTTTTTAACTTAAAGTGGAAGTTATCTATGACAGCAGTTGCACCAGTGAAATTTAAACATAAGAACTTAGTATAAAAACAGAGTTGCAAACTTGGATCCGTGATATATGTATGGTATCATGAGAAAATGATGAAGCTGTCATAACAAAGAATATGCTGGGAGATTTTTGTCTTCCTTTACAGATTCCTGGCAGTGTCCATATAATCAGTATTGTTTTAGGAAAGAAAAAAAATTACTGAGATTTTCCTAATCCTTTTCAGGGAAGAGAAGTCTGAGCAGCTTGCAGATTCTAAACATGAAGTTGAGCAGCTCACCCTAGAGCTGCAAAAAATAAAGCAAGAGGTGAGATGAGCTTGTTTTACTGTGATAATCTTCCCTATTTAAAAAAAAATTCTGTTTCAGTGTAAGGCTAAAATTACTGCTATGCCTGTTTTATAATAAAGAAATCAACTTAGTTCAGCAAGCTGTTTAAAGATTATGGTTGTGGCACAGCAGTGCTATGCTTGCCACTTAACTGTTGAGAGCAGTCTTATCTGTTCAGCTTGCAAACAGCCTAGTAGTGCCTGAAGCTTATGCAGCATCAGGCATTAGTAATGTCAGAGGTCCAACAGGCTGAAGAACCTCTCTGTCTTGTAGAGAATTTACTGGCTACTAGGAGAATTCTTATTCCTCAAGCAGGGGAATACTATATGTCTATGCTTACAATCATAGTAAGTAAATACAAAAAAATAATAAAACTTAAAGTACATGTTTAAAAGTATTACTTTAGATTTTTCTCCCTACTTATCCCTCTCAGAACATGCACCTTGCCTCAGATGCTCGCTCTGCCCGAGCATACAGAGATGAGCTTGATTCCCTGAGAGAGAAGGCAAACCGCGTGGAGAGACTGGAGATGGAGCTGGTTCGGTGCAAAGAGAAACTTCACGATGTGGAGTTTTACAAAGCTCGCATGGAGGCAAGTGAAAATTAAGAGAAAGATTTGCTGAGTAATCCTTAATGTGTGGCTTTTGTTGTGTTACTAGTTCATGTGTTATTTGTCATTGAGCTGACCATAGCAGAACATCAGAGCAAGTAGAAGTTTCATAACATACATCATAGCTATTGACTGAGCATCATTAAAACTTCTTTCAGTAGAGGAAGTACTTGGTGCACACAAAATAAATGCCCATTAGTTTTAAAGAACTCTGCTTACTTCAGCATTATGTGGCTAAACAGGACAGACCTTTTCTGGATGCTTTTTCTATAGTCCAGATCTTTAGTTTAGCTTTAGGTAAATTCCCTCTGTTTCAGAGTTGTTCTTTGGACCAACATTTTAAATACTATCTATACATTAATTAAATGAATGTTTGAGTGTTTTTTCTTAGGGCTTTGTAGCAGATGCAACTATTGTTAAAATGGCATTTTTAAGGATGACTTCAGGTGATAAATTCTAGCCACCTCTTTTTGCAACTGTTGCTTATAGTAGAAAGAAAAACTTTGGATCCTCCCTAGTGTCATGAGTGGGGTATGTCAATGAGAAGTGTGTGGCTTTGTTCTAGTAGTAATGTCAGTTACTCAGCTTAATCACCAGCAGCTATGCCCATCCTGGAATTATTAATTGAATTAGGTTGCAAAAGACCTTAGAGATTGTCTGGCCAAACTCACTGGCTCAGTATGGCTGATGTTAAATTTAGGTAGGACTGCTCTTACTTTCTTTTCTTTCAGTTCTTTGAGGAATTCACACCAAGACTCCCAATAATCCACATACATAACACTTCAGCCGAAGTCAAATAAATATCCAGACTGCTGAACAAATGGAGGATTGGTAATTGACAGCCTCACTATAATTAGATAAAATCCCAAGTCTGAGGTAGAAGAGTGATGTTGCCAGGCCTCTGGCTGAGAGCACAGACCTTATTTTTCTGCTCTATAAACTCTACTTTGTAGGTGATTTTTTAACCTAAGGGGGCTGCTAAGCTGCGGCTTCTTATGAATAGGTTCACTAAAATGGATGGTTATTAAATGTAGTAATAGACTGCAAAAAGCCTGTCTTGCCTCTCAGTAATTTCCAGTTTGCATTAGGAAGTATGAAACTCTGCCTCTGTCTGTTTTCCTCCCTCGAGCTGGCAAATCAGTCATGCTCTACCCTGGCACACTGGCTATCAGTGAGCCATCCTGGCATTTGCCTTCTGATTGTGCACTGGAGGTGCTTAACTTTACCTGCTGCTCAGATAATTTACCTGGAGTTCAGAGAGGAGTTTTTGTGTCCCCTTCATCTGAGATCAAGGGACTAGCCTTCTTGATTGTCCCAGAGCCAGCAGTTTCCTGCACTGCTGTATGTCCTGTGCTACCAATCTTGCTTAACATAGCATTCAGTTAAGAGACTTCCAGTTTAGTTTCAGATTTCTTTTAACTCTCCTCACTCTCTCTTCCACCCTGTCAGTTTTTGGTGGAAGTGTGGAATGTCAGAGATGAGTGCTGGCTCTCCAGGGTTACCTCCCTGCAGTACTATCATGGTTTAACTCTAGCCAGCAGCCAAGCCTCTCACAGCCACTCACTCCTCACCAGTGAAATCAGAGAGCAATTGTAAGGGTAAAAGCTGGAAAACTCATGGGTTGAGATAAAGACAGTTTAATAGGGAAAGCAGAAGCCACACACACAAGCAAAGCACACCATGGAATTAATTCACTGCTTCCCATGGACAGGCAGGTGTTCAGCCATCTTCAGGATAGCAGAGCCTCATCACTTGTAATGGTAACTTGGAAAGTGAAATACCATCACTCCAAATGTCCTCCCCTTCCATCGTCTTCTCCCTGCTCTATATACTGAGCATAATACCATATGATCCAGGATATCCCTTCAGTCAGTTTGGGTTACCTATGCAGGCTCCTTTGGGTTATCTATGCTCCCACCTTCCCATGCACCCCCAACTTCCTCACCAGCATGGCAGCACAGAAAGCAGAAAAGGCCTTGGCTCTGTGTGAACCCTGCTCCCTACTCAGCAATACCAAAAACGTGTATTATCAACACTTCAGCCAAATCCAGAGCACAGCCCCATACTAGCCATTTGGCCTACCCCAGCCAAAACCAGCACAAATACAGTAGTGGGACCAGGAATGTTTTCCCTACTGATCTGACACATGTCTAATTTGGAGCCATAGTGTGACCTTTAGCAGAAGTCACTATGGTAGGAGCTGAGCTTTTCTGATGGCCAACAGGATTGCACAGCTGTCTGCAGCGTCCTGTGGTTTAGAATAGACAGCGAGTTTCACATTCTCACCACTCCCATTCCCGTCATTGATCAATTTTGACTCAGCCATGGACTGACAGCATTGAGCAGTTGGCAAACTCCATTGGTCTCAGGCTGGTGCATTCAGGGGGTTCCACAGGGCCCTATTCTGTGTTTTCATGGTCACAGAGTAGTGCAAAGGCTGCACATTTTAGCCAGTATCCAGCTTTCCATGGGGCCTCAGTTTTCTGTCAAATCTGACTGAAGTCCTCTGTCCCTCTGAAAGAATTAATGACTGGGGTTAGTATAGTCTCTGCTTAGATTTGTTCAGGGATGTAACATGGTAGAGATTTTTACTTCTAGACAGTACAGTGATTATTCTTTCATGGCATTTACTGGTTACCAATGGCTTGCTAAACTCTAACCCTTAAGACCTGAACAAATCATCCAGAGCACACAGTGAAAAATGTAGATATGTTCAGCATCAGCCACTTTTCTGTGGTAATGGGATACCTTAAGGCTCATATGGTCTTGACAGGGTTGTTAATAAGCAGTGCCAGATTGGTAGGTGAGAAGAAAAAGAGGATTTAATGTTGTGCATCAATGCAGAAAGCTATTAAATGAGCCCTTAAAATCTTTTTCTTCCTGGTATTGCAGGAGGAGTGTAAAAGATTTGAGTCTGTATGTCAAGGTAACACATTTAGGGCTTGTGTGGTGTTTTCCTTCTTTGTATGTCTTGACAAATTGTTCAGGACTGACATTTTAGTTGAACCATTGCTCAAGGAACATGAATGTCCTCTGGAGCCTTCCTGCTGATGTGGCTTAATGAGGTCACAACTGTGAATGTGAAGGAGCAGCTCGGTGCAGGGCTTCACCACGGAGGTGCTTTTCTGCAGTGCAAAGCTCCCTTCTAGGATTCATCTCCGCTGAACCTTTTGCTGTTCCATGGGATGAAATTCTTTTCTAAGGCCAAGGAGTATGCTTTTCCCAGTTTTCCTCCTTCTCACCATAATAAAATTTCTATGCAGGATGACAGGAGGAATGTCTTGTCAATTAAAAAAAAGGCAAAAACATCTCTTACATGTTGTCATATGAGTGTTCAATGTTTGATTATCACAAGATGTTAACTGTGCTATGGCTCAGTAGCAACAGCTTCTGAACTGCCAGAAGGCAAAGGTTTGAACAGGGTCCGGATGCAGGTGCAAATTCTCTCTTTTCAGATTTAGACTATCTCATTGCTACTTTAGTTTCTGAAAATGTTTCCCGGTGGCAGCGCACCTGACTGTGCAGCCATTTATCCCCAGAGTTAATTATAACCATCTGAATGCACAGTGCACATTCTTAAAGCTATTTCAAGTTACAGTTGATAGGGCATCAAACCACAATATGTAATTCATTTTAGGAACTGCAAAAGCTGAGTTATACTCAGTGTATTAAACAAAAAAAAAATCCACAGCTAACCGTTTTTGTTGCTGATTTTAAAATAAACTTAATAAATAAAAAAATAGCTATATAAAAAATAAATAGCTATAAAATAATGTTGGCTAATTTATTAATTCAATTAAAAATGAACTTTAATTCCAGTGGAAGCAGCACCTCCCCATGACCACCACCTGCTGACTGTCTAACAAGTGTGATTTGTAGCCAGATAGATTTTTAGGTCAGCTGTGTTATTTCTCCAACTTCTGAGAGATGTTAGTGCTGACAGCTGACATGTTTTAGTTAGGACAGCTTTGCTTCCCAGGCCTTGAGATGTAATGCTGCAAAGCTCTCATGGGCTAATTATTTAAATTATATGAACTTTTCAATATTAAGACAACCTCAGATCATGGTGAGCTGAGAGTGAGCAATGTCTACCTCATCACAGAAGGCATTTCCACCTGGTTATTAATTTAATATTTCATCAGAACTACTTTGAACTGCCATGACTGCCCATCCTGGGTGCTCAATGGAAAGTGCTTCAGTTTTCCATATACTGCAGTTCCCACTGGTCTGTGGTTTGTACCAGAGCCTGCATATGTGTATGTACTTGGCACATAGTTTGACTCTTGATGAGACACAAAAATAACTAGTTCTTGCTTGTTAGGCAGTTTTAAGGATAGTTATGAGGTCATGTCTTTGAGGTCAGACACCACTTTAGTTCTTAGGGCTGTGGTCCAGATTGAGTGTGGTGATCTAGCAAAGTAAACTCTTGGCACATTGCTGTTTCATTACAGATATTCTGGCAGCTTCCATAACACCCAGCAGTTTTTGTGCCACGCACTTCTTCCAGTCTGTCATCTGTTTAGTGTCAGCCTTTTAGGTTTGCCCACCCCAAAGTGACCCTGTTAGCTCAGACTTGGCCCAAAGTGCAGGTTCTGTAACCTTAGTGTTTCAGTAACATTGCTATTTTAGTTACTTGCATAGTCAGACATTTTAATTGAAGATGAACCTCTTCACAAACACTGACATACTTGTCCTTTTAGTGCTATTATAGTAGGGAAATTTTTTCTCTCATGATTTGCAAGTTGGTAGCTGACCCATTGAGAGATCAAGGACAGTATGGTGCTGGATAAGATAGACTTTCCATATTATGCCATATACAGTCAAGCTGCAAGAAACAACTATGACTATGAAAGGCTTTTAAATGACAGCCCCCTGTAGTATCAAAAGCCAGAGGGAGTGGCTGTATCAGACACTCTTAACACATTCTTTACATCTATCTTTTCTACTTTTCTTTTCTTTTTGTTTGCTTTTTAAATAAGTGAGCCATATAAAGCTTCTTAAGGCTGATTCCACCCCAAAAAATGAGGATGTAGTTGCTGATTTAGCTATGAAAGTGATTTCTCATGCCTGGTGATCTTTCAGGAATCTACTTGGTTTGGCTGTTTGTGGTCTGAGAAACCAGACATGAACACTGTGTCAGCAGAGACATCACATTTGAAGTCAGTTATCCAGGAATAAACTTGTCAAGCATTTTGTCCTGTTTGCACATTTTCTGGTTTTGCATATTTCATTGGAACAGCAGAATGGATGGGGGGGAGAGAAGGAAGAAAATCAGAGAATGACAAACTTTCTGTAGAGAATCAATCTGCTTCTTGCCCAGTTGTTACTCATCTGGGGAAAATTCCTTTCTGTATCCATTTAATCTTTGAAATGCTGATGCATTACTGCCATAGAACATTTGTCTTGGACTCAAGACCGATCTGAGGATCAACAAAAGTAAAAGTTAGCAGTGAGTTATTATAGCTTATAATGAGATATACTTGATAAAGGTGTTTAAAACATGACCAACAATTCATGGCCAGATTTCATGTGTTGGATATTTCATGTTTCCAGAATAACATACTTGAATGCACAGAGTTTCATTGTTATTTGCAAGGAACATTTGCAGTGCAGTATAATTAACTTGTTTCTAATGCTGTGGCTGCAGCAAAGTAACAAATTAAACTTCTACTCAGTAAAACCAGATCCAAAAGCTCTAATGAGTAAGCAACATTGCTTGTGCAGTTCATGCTCATGTGTTTAGTGGGGAAAGGGCGGGGAGTGTTCAGTGATAAGTGTAAAACAACTTCTGTTCATGTGAATTAGGATTCTCTTCATGAAAGAGAGAGAGAAATTTTATTTAACAGACACTTGCATGTGTACTGAAACAGCAATGTGGATCTTGAATGTATTGATGGATACTGTTCCCTGTCTCTTGAAAGTAAGTAATCTATTTTGAAGCTGGGAAAACGAGGGACTGTGATGAATTGGCAAAGGAATTGGTATTATAACAGTGGAATTGGAATAGAACAGTTGCTCTTCTATGTGCTTCTCTTGATCTAGCCTCATATAAAGCAAAAGAAATTCCATTAAGCTTGTAAAATTCAGGAGAAAAAAACTGAGAAATATTAGATTTACTTTTATAACGACTCAAAGGTAATAAAACGTATTATCATCTCTCATTTAAATATTAGGTAAAAGTCTTTCTTTGAAACAAACATGTCAGATTTCCTTCTTGTTTTTTGCAATGTCACTTTATGAAAATCACTTGATCTATGAAAAGTCAGTAAGAAATTAACACTCTTACTTTTTTTTCCCTAGGAATTAAGAGAGGACAACATTGTATTAATTGAAACAAAGGCCATGCTAGAAGAACAGCTAACCATGGCAAGAGCTCGTGGTGATAAGCTGCATGAATTAGAGAAGGAAAATTTGCAGTTGAAATCTAAACTTCATGATGTAGAGCTGGTATGCACTTTCTTTTTTCATTATGCTAAATTTTTGACTTTCATTTTTATCCTTATGCTACAAAATCAAGTCACAGAAACTGGTGGAGACAGGCAAATAAATCAATAGTGCTTTTGAAGGTTTTTAGATTGAACTTTCTGTACGTGAATTCTTGAAATAGTGTAATGTTAACAGTGTAGATACTGCCAGTGCTACTTTGTATGAGACAGTTTTATTTTATGCAGAAGGTATATCACAATTTTAAAATACAGACTGCTTTCATACGTTTTGTTAATGGAGATACTAAAATCTGTTTTAGTTGAAATTTCTTAAATGTAGGAAATAAAATCTACTCTAGTAAATAGTCTTTCTTGTTGGAAACAAAATCCCCAGCCATTACAGAGCCTTTAAGAATCCATTACCACTGTAAAAGTCACAAAATTCCAAAATTTATTTGTGTAAATCAGAGATATGGTTTATTGCTTCATAAATAAGGGAACGTAATAATTGGGAGACTATTGTCTACGAACAAAAAGCAACATTGGACTTGATAAACTCAATAGAAATACTAAATACTCATTTATCTCTTGTATTTTACTTAACAGTCCTCCTGTTATCTCACCATGATTTGAATTCTTGTGGGTTTATCTATACAGGGCTTTCAACAGGTTCTGTTGGAAATAAAAATATGGAGGATGCTGTATGGGATGACTGAATCTGGATGTACATCAGTGACAAGGGGTGTCCCTCAGGGATCCACATTGGGACCAGTGTTACTTAATATCTTCATTTATGACATTGTCACAGGGGTCAAGTGCACTGTCAGTGGACTTCAGGTGACACCAAGCAGAGTGGTGTGGTTGACACACCTGAGAGATAGGATGGCCATCCAGAGCGTCCTGGACAAGCTTGAGCAGTTGGGCCCATGGGAATCTCATGTGGTTGAACAAGTGCAAGGTGCTGCACTTGGGTCAGAGCAACCCTGGTATCAACACAGGCAGGGTATGAACAGATCAGAGCAGCCCGGCCCAGAAGGATTTGGGAGTGCTGGTGGATGAGAGGCTGGACATGACCCAGCCATGGGCACTCCCAGCCCAGAGAGCCAAATGTGTCCTGGGCTGTATCCAAAGCAGTGTGGGCAGGAGGGTGAGGGAGGGAATTCTGCCCCTTAGCTCTGCTCTGGTGAGACCCCACCTGCAGTGCTGCATCCAGCTCTGGGGTCTCAGCACAGGAAGGACATGGACCTGTTGGAGTGAGTCCAGAGGAGGGGCAGCAAGATGATGAGAGGGATGGGGCACCTCTCCTGTGAGCAAAGGCTGAGAGAATTGCATTTCTCCCAGCCCAGGGAAGAGGGGTC
Source organism: Toxostoma redivivum (assembly GCA_013397375.1). Classification (NCBI taxonomy): domain Eukaryota; kingdom Metazoa; phylum Chordata; class Aves; order Passeriformes; family Mimidae; genus Toxostoma; species Toxostoma redivivum. The sequence goes on from VXBI01003609.1 coordinate 1,809,531, forward strand.
TTCAGGGTGGCCTAATAGCTGCCGTGCAGTACCTGGAGGGAACCTAAAAGAAAGATGGTGGGAGATGTTTTACAGGGGCATGTGGTGATAGGACAAGGGGGAATGGCTTCAAACTAAAAGAGAGTAGGTTTAGATTAGATAGTAGGAAGAGGAAATTCTTCTCTGTGAGGATGTTGAGGCACTGAAAGAGGTTTCCCAGAGAAGTTGTAGATGCCCCATCCCTAGAAGTATTCAAGGCCAGGTTGGACAGGGCTTTGAGCAATGTGGTCTAGTGGGAAGTGCCCCTTCCCATGGCAAGAACTGCATAATCTTTAGTGTGTCTTCCATCCCAAATCATTTTATGATTCTATGATTCAGGATATTGTAAAGGTCATGTCATGCTCAGCTTTTCCAAAGTTGCTGGAGATTTTGCATGCTTTTCTGGGTGACTTGATGAATTTTTGGTTATGGTTTCTGACAGCTTGAGAGCCACTGAGGCAGCATTTCGGTTCCCACAAAAGCAAATGTCTGAAATAGTCACAAGAAGCAGCAATAGATTAATTCTCCAGATCTGTTTTCAGGAGTTAGAATTCATATTACGAGGCAGGTGTTACTTGCTGATCCATATGACTGTGTCCAAGGTTGATGTGATAAATTAAAGCTCTGCAGAATTCATGGTTCTATCTGAAGCATTTCCAGTGTGTTCAGAGCATGATGCTACATGTTTTTGAAGAACTTAGCTCTGGAGACATCTGGAATCCAGTCTGCCATACTAGTCCTGGCTTGTAGTGGCCCTGCCATCCCCCTCTCCCCATGTCTCTCATGGACCAGAGCTGGTGCTAAACAGGGCTAGTTGGGCTTTGCTTTCTGTGGCTTATATAGGTAGCCCACAACAAACATTCAATGCTGAGGATGTGTTTCATTATAAAACCACAGTGTTTAAAGGAGATTCTTCTACCCTCAACATACACTGTGCTTGTAGCAGGTCGGCCTAGAATCTTACAGATGAGCTGAACATACTTTCATTCATGTGTGTCTTGCACAGGACCGGGACACAGACAAGAAGAGAATTGAAGAGCTGCTGGAGGAGAACATGGTCTTGGAGATTGCACAGAAACAGAGCATGAACGAGTCTGCACATCTAGGCTGGGAACTAGAACAGCTGTCTAAAAGCACTGATCTTGCAGATAGTGAGTACCAGCTGGGGTAGCTGTGGTGTTTGTGGTCTGCTTCAGAATAAACAGATTGGTTGACTGAGATGGGAACAGAAGTTGAATCCAAGATTGGAAAGCTTCCCTCATTCAGCCACTTGACTTTGACCTTGATTTTTTTCAACTTCTAAAATGTATTCTTCTTCTTTTCACATTCTTTTGAAAGCATCAAAATGTTTTGCTTTTGTTTTGTTCATCACCGAGAAAGTGACTTTTAAGTATTACACCTTAATAAAAATTTAAAAAAAAAAAGAAAGCTTTGTAAATGACACAGCAGAAATGTCACATTGAATATTTCTAACTGAATGGTTGGGTGGAGTCTGTGATCTTTAGTATTCTTTAGTACGGTTAATACAGACAATTAACTGGTCTTTAAGTCCCAGGAAGTAATGTATGCTGAAGTCATTTATTTTTACTAGATACTGAAAAATGTGTGCAGTTAAAATAACTGGCTGATTTTTTTTTTCTTTGAGTGGTTGGTTAGATTTCTGTAACTATCACAAACATAACCAATTCTTCTTCACTGGAAAGGTTTTAGCATTGGTTCCTGTGTTTATGTGTTTAACATTTATTCTGCCTATCATACCATGCTAAATAACAATTCCAAGTGGAACTTGGGAAATACAAGCTATTTCCTCTAATTCAACACGCAGCTTTTATTGAGTATTCACCTTCTTTTGCTAAGACTTGCATGTTTGGCTTTGTGTACCAGGAACCGTTGAACTTGAAGACAAAGGAATAAATTAGAGTAAGCAGATGTTTTCAGTGAAACTGTCTAGAATAGCTTTGTTTTGTAAAACAACTGTGTGTGTGGCTGTCACAAAGTCTGAAATCTTCTTGCTGTCTAGGATCTGAGTTCTCTTCACTAAGATTAATGGCTAGTTAATTGGTACTTCTAAATAATAATCTTGCAAAGCAGGTTATGTATGTCAGCCCGAGAAATGAATGTCACTCTAGTACTCCTGTGTAATCAAGGATATTGCTGAATGTGCTAGTGGGGTGAAAACACAGTTCTGTCAAAACTTAAAAATTTTGATCGAGAGTATTCCAGGAAAATGTAAAAATACCTAAATTTTACGGCCTCTTTAAAATACCAAGTTTTGTTCTCTTACTCATTTGCTTTAACTATTGATGTAACAGCAGGGAGAATGCTACTTTTATTTTGTTAACTCTTATTTACTAATTTCTATTGAACATAACTTCCAAAATTTGCTTGAGTGATTTATCACTGCACTGATGTTTAGCATTTTAGCACTGGAGCTTCAGAAACTCTCTGATTAACCAAAGAAAAAGAATGAGGAACTGAGAACATCCATAAACTTGTATTCAGTAGGTGAAGGAAGCTTGATTTTTTTTTTTTTTTTAATAACATTTAACTTTGGACTTCTGTTTCATGGAAGTGCTGTTCTGATTTTACAGTCATTCTCTGTAAGAAGTTTTATTTCAATCCATGTTGCTATTCTGAATGCAGCTTGTTTGTGCAAATAGAGTCAGACTGCGAAACTCTTTTGGAAAATCTCCCATTCCTGGATATCAAAGTGAGTCTGCAAGGGTGGCAGATAGAAGATTTTACCAGCTAGTTTGGTATACTTTGTTAAAAATAATTTTTAAAATAAGCACAGGGAAAAGTAATTTAGGTGGACTTCATTTCAGAACAGAACTCAACTAGAGTATTTAGTTAATGTTAACTATTTGAATCTTCACTTGACCAAAGCTTCCAGGTGATGCTTCATAAAAGAGACAAACAGGATTTTACCAAACTCAGAAAGTTGCCACCTTAAAGTACTCAGTGTGCTGTAGTGCTTATTTAGAAGGAGGTATTAATTTTCTTAGATTTAAAGCCAGTGTTAAAGTCAATTTCATATGAAATGTGGTTTTGAGATGATGGGTAGCAATTATTTCATGTGAACAAGAAGGTTGCTCTTGTAATTATTCAAATGCTGGGCAGAGAAATTAACAGAGCAGTGAGGCTCAGGTGATGGATTTTGAGGCTGAGAGGTAGCGAGACTTTGATCTTCAAGCATTGAGTAAAATAACATCTCTGTTTTAAAACTTGAGTAAATTTTTTAGATTTCAACTTTAGACACTTCTCAGATCAGCATTTTTATGGGTGTCCTGTGCCTGTGTACCTAGCAGTAAATTATTCTCTGTGATTCAGCATACTCTTGATAAAGAAGCTGTAAAGATAAGCACAAAAATTCTCTTTTGTAAGATTTTTTTTCTTATTACTAAATGTGATTGAATACCTGAGTTTTCACTAGCAGGGGTTTACTTTCTGCCTCAGTTTATTTCCTATGATGAAAGTATGACATGGTATCAAAGTATATTTTGTTATTCACATTAGAACATGCTCCCAACATGACTAAAACAAATTTAAGAGAAGTTAAGAAAGTAAGCAACTTCTGAGATGGCTGGCTGTTCAGATAGTACTCATTTTATTAAAGTATTAATGATTATCTGTGAAAATTGATTCTGTTTTTAACCAAGTATTTACTTAGCAGTCAAGCTAAAATTGTAAGACCAACAGCAGTAATCTTCACCCAAGTGGATCTTGTGCACCTCAGAAGGAGACTTTTGTGAATTGATTAGTGCAACCTTCTGCTTCTCGTGTTTCAACAGCCAGAAAGTCCTTTGTGTTTGAGTTGAATGAATGTGCTTCGAGTCGAATACTGAAGCTAGAGAAGGATAATCAGAGCTTGCAGAGCACAATCCAAGAGCTGAGAGATGCCTCCTTGACCTCCAGAGAGAGCAGCCTAAAGTTTGTGGAACTGGAAAAGGAAAATCAGCAGCTTAGCAAAAAGGTAATTCGCTCACAGGAACAAATGGAGCTCTTGGTTTTTTTAAACTTGTGTGCAGCATTCCTGATTGATGAATTTTCAGGGAGTTCACCCGTGATCCCCATAAGACTGACCATGATTTTGGTCCCATCTATTTAATTGCATTCTAATGCAATTCAATTCTAATAATTTTATTTAATGACTGCTACTTCACTGCCTGCTTATGTGCAACACTGTAAGGAAAAAGTAACTGTTCATGTTAAATAAAAGCTGGTTTTCAGTCCTGTTTGTCCCTGTCATTATACTGTTGATTGTGTCCCTTTCTGTTGTCTCATTGAGCTATTTCTGTTTTTTGAAAGTTTAATAATTGTTACATGTAAGTCAAATTACACAGGTGAATTCAGCAATTTACAATTCAGCAAAATTACACAGGTGAATTCAGGTTCTAAATGTCTTTCTTGCTGTCCAGAATCCTGGACCTGCTTTTTTCTTTTTCTTGTCTTCTTGGCTGTTACAAATTTGTTAGTCTCTCTCTCTGTCTCTCTCTCTCTCTCTGTCTCTGTGCAAAGATCTCAGTTCTTTCAATCTTTGTAACAAACATGTAGGTCATCACTTTGTAAATTTACTTACATATATGTGTGTGTTGCACTCTGTTATTAACTGTGATTACATTTAGCTCAAATGCCAGCTCAGTGTTTGTCCCTGTGAAACACACTGCTCAGTTCACCTCCAACTACCTAAGCCTTATTTTTGTTGGATGAGTTATTGAATCCTCAGTTCTGATGAACTGAGCCAAGTGCTGCTGGGGAAAAAGGATGCTTCCTACTCTAATGTATAAAATATTTTCATGTTGGAATTTTACACATTCCTACCAGTCATAAATTATCCAGAATATAAGGCTCATTTCTCCTTTTCCCATTACTTCTGTAAACTGTGTGTGTGAGACATGGATGCTAAGATTTCAGTTCTGTTTGGCTTGCCTGTGAGATAGCTGAATCCCTTAAAGATCAATGGGAGAAAGCACCTAGATATGAAATGCTGCTTGTGGATTCCTAGATTGTAACAAGCCCATTTCTCTGCCAGGGAGAACAGTATCCAGCACTGGATCATCCCATCTTCTGGAGAGATTAATTTGCTAAGCTGCGATCAGTTCTGCTTATTTCCTTTATTTTGGGAACAAGACAAACTGCAAAGATTAAGTTCACTCTACTCTTCCTTCCACACTTCTATTTATGACCTGTTGTGTATAAGTAATTCAATCCTGCTCTAATTTACATGCCTAAAATTGAAGATGGAGGCATAGAAAGCACTCAGCAGATACCTGTGGTGTGCAGCAATTTAAGTCACTTGAACAACTGTAGTCAACCTCTGGCTTTGCCCCAGGCAGATTCCTGTGGGCATCTCCTGTTACAGCATTTTATTGGTACCAACAGTTGTGATTCCCCTCAATTAGAATACAGCAAGGTACGCCAGGGGAAATAATAGGCAAAGTCTTTGATTTGTTGCAAAATGTTTATTACAGTGGGCAGGGGAGAGTGCAGATCTGGAGGAGCGTTAAAGTCAAGCACGTGTAAGTCAGAGAACAAGAGATAAAGAAGTATTTTTCTCAAACGTTTTGTGTCTTTGGTAAATTTCCTAAGATATCCATAGTAAAATCTTGTCTCCCTAAAGTTGTTTAACTGAGCTGAGATTTCATCCACTGAGACTTTCAAAAATTGTTATTTGAATGTTTGTTTATCTGCTGATCTAGTTGGTGGGATCATGTAGCCAAAACAAGATTATTCACGTAGTAAAAGTGGAGATGTTATAAAGAAAAAGTCATGTACATTTTTTTTTTTTCCTTTCTTACAAGGTTTTCAGAGGAGCTAGTAGTAGAAAACCCTCCTTCCAGGCACACTCAATTAGTAGCAGTCCAAGTACCTGTCTGTTGTCTGTCTTTCTGACTTACCAAAAGGAGCTGTAAACAGTAATGTCTTACTTGCCTCCAGTTTTCTGGGAAGTGTAGATGAAGATCAGCTGTTGCTGAACTACTGAGTTTGTTGCAGCTTTCTCTGAACAGCTCCTTTGAGACCAATGAACATCCACATGGCTACATTTCTGACTGCTGAGCCCTCCTTATCTCCAATCTGGGCAGCCCCTGCTTGTTTAAACACTTCCTGTAATGAGGGGCATGTTGACACAGGCAGAGCCCAGCCTCCAGCTATTTCCCACTTGTAAGAATTAGGTTTAATACCCCTTTCATTGACATTTTCACTGTTGGCAGAGTTGATAATACCAAAACAAAAATGAGCTGATACTTGTGCAGAGCTGTAGGTGCTCACAGTAGTTTGCAAGCTTAAAGAGGAATTTTTTCCTGACTTGGGGAGTATAGTTCCCAGAACCTCTTGGTTCTAAGTACTGAATAGCTACTGCTTTGCTGTTCTTCGTGCATTACAAGTACAACTTTCAAAATGAATAGGTAAGAAAACTTTGTTTGTTGTATGACTGGAGCCTTATTCACAAATTTTCAAATGCAGTATTGTTGCCTGCTGGGGAAAAGAGAGCCAACAGAACACAGGCAATGGGAGCATAAACTTGGTCAATCCAGTGCTTCAGGGTTTTTTCTCTGTTCCTGTTTTAGGTCGGTGTTTTGGTCTTATAGTGCTGTTGCTTACTGAAATGTCTCAGTAAGTGTCTGCATTCACTGGTAGAGTAAGACCATCAGTGATGGAGAGGGTAGGAGGAGGCAAGTTCCTCAGGAAGGGGAGTACCAGAAACTTAATCACTGTTGACAGGAGCACAACAGGGCACTCAGCAGGCAGGTGAACTAAGCATTTCTTACTGCTGTGCTTTATATGCTCTGATCTTAAAAGGCATGAGGAAGATTCTTAGCACTGCGAGAAAAACAAGACAGTCCATTTCCTCCTCTGAGACTGGTAACTGCAGGAAGGAGGGATTTAATCTTTCCACCATAGTCCCAGTCTCATTTCTTTCTGGCCTTCAAAATTACTTAAAGTGCAAATAGTCCTTGTGTCAGCTGTGGTTGATGTGTTTTGATGTGTTCTCTTCACACAGATTGAGAAGTTGCAAAATCAAATTGAAAAAGAGAAGCAAAGCAATCAAGATTTGGAAGCCTTGAGCGAGGAGCTGATAAAAGATAAAGAGCAGCTACAAGTTGTCATGGAGACTCTGAAAGCCGACAAAGACAGACAGGTGCGAACTTCTCAAATGTAATATAACGTGCTCAGTAATGGTAATTCAGTGATGCCATTTAGAGCATCTGGTTCTCTCAGGAAGATAAGGCAATTTGAGAGCTATTAAGTGCAGGTTGAACTTGTTCAAATCTAGGTTAAAAGCTCCTTCAAGTATAAAAGTCCAGCATGTTTTGCTGATTCCTGCTCTTGTTACCATAAGGGAATCTTCAGGCTACTATATGAACAGACATTTCTCCTTGAGGGCAAAAAAGCCCTTGGATCTTAGTAAATGGAGTACCAACTGGTTTTAGGATGTGCAAATAAATCCCCACTTTGTTGCTGAAGATTGGTCTTCCACCATCTGTATGGTGTGATTGGTTAGGTTGAGGTTCTTTAGCCACCCAGCCTTTTTGCTCTATTTAAAAGAGATACTGAGAAAGTACTTATGTCTTCTGGATTGACATGTTAATTGCCCTTCAGCTTTTACCACTGCAGTTTATGTGCAATGCCTGAAAACTCTCCTATTACAGGTTTGTGCAAGTATCATCTGTATTAATTTGACAAATTAAAAAAATACAGACACACATCATTAGAGACTGGTCTGAATATTCTCAACCTGTATTAAAATTTAAGTTTTTGTGAGGTGTAAATTAAATAGCAAAATGTCTTATTTCTGTAATTCTTTTCATCTTGAAGGATTTTTACCTAGACTTCTCCCTGGGAAACTGCACTTTACTAACAAAGTCTTACATTTTAGTTAGAACAAATACAGTCTTTGTGGCAGGAATTAGTAGATGGTTTGAAGGTAGGGCAGGAAGTAAAACCAGAAATATTCCCAGTTGTTTGAAAAAGCAGTTTGTAATTTTTTCAGGTCAAGGTCCTTTTGATTTGTGTAGATGTTGTCTAGTATAAGAATCAAATGCAAATTGCAGTCTAAATGACAATTGCATCAGCTGAAATTTGACCAGTGGGGTAAGTGTACTGTCCTTACAGGAAGTGTGTCTTTAATGACATCTGTAACTGCTCTACATTTTCAAGTATTCTGAGGTTCCTGGCACCTTACCAGAGGTAATTTCAGTCTTCAGATCCCAAAGATGAAGGTAAACCTAGATAGAAAGATACCTTCTATTAAGAATGATTTGTAACAAAGCATCTTCTCCAAGGTATTCTCTGAAGGTCCTCTGTCTGCTTTCTCCTCCTGCCCCAGCCTTCTTGGATGGTAGCAGGAATGTAGCACAGTTTTTAATTTATTAAAATCGTGAGTTGCCAGAGGTAACAATTTTTTTCTATAGTTTGGGTTCTTGGTTATAGTCAGTAATTTGATGAGAAATTTGTCTTGGATTAAATGGATATCATTTTGTTAACAATCAGCTCTCTGCTTTAGGACTAATTTGTACTGCACTTGTAGGGTAGATTAATAACGTTTGTACAATTGTTTATGTAGATAAAGGACCTTAAACAAGAAAATGAACACCTTAATCAAGTTGTCTTATCCCTGAGACAAAGATCACAAGTGAGCAGTGAGGCAAGAGTGAAAGATATTGAAAAAGAGAACAGAATCCTTCATGAAACAGTAACTGAGACGAGTAGCAAACTGAGCAAGCTGGAATTTGAGAAGAAGCAATTGCAAAAGGATTTTGACCAGGTTAGAGAAAAAGTGGAAAGAGTGGAAGAAATGGAAAAAGAGCTCCACCGGCTGGAGAGGGAGAATGAACAGCTCACAAAAAAGGCAGCAGTGATGAAAATAGTGACAGAAAAAGTGGAAGTTCTTGAGCAAGAGAATGGCGACCTGGAAGTGGAAAATAGAAAACTAAGAAAATCATTGGACACATTACAAAATATTTCCATTCGGCTTGGTGACCTGGAAAGGGACAATAAACAATTGGATGAAGAAAATCTGGAGCTTAGAAGAGTAGTTGAGACCATGAGATTTACCAGCACAAAAATGGCACAAATAGAAGCAGAAAATAAAGATTTGGAGAGGGAGAAAGAGGACTTAAGAAAGAATGTGGAAATGCTAAAAGCAATGAACAAGAAATCAGAGAGGCTGGAGCTAAGCTATCAGAGTATCAATTCTGAAAACCAGAGACTTCAGCAAATTGTGGAGAACAGCAATAAAAAGATCCAGGAATTAGAAAAAGAAGTTCAAGGAATGGAGAGTGAAAATCAGATCCTCCAGAGGAACCTTGAAGAGCTAAAGGTTTCTGCCAAACGGCTAGAGAGGTTAGAAAAGGAAAACAAAGCCTTAGAGCAAGGAATGTCTCAGCTAGAAAAAGACAAAAAAATGCTAGAGAAAGAAACTAAACGGCTTTGGCAGCAAGTGGAGCTGAAAGATGCTATTTTGGATGACAGTACAGTAAAGTTGGCAGTTGCTGAGAAGGAAAACAAGACACTAGAAAAGGAAATTGCTCGATTCAGAGATTCATCTAGTAAACTGAAAGAGTTTGAAAAGGACAATAAAGACCTCCTAAAGCAAGTTACAATTGATAAGAGAACACTAGCTACACTGAGAGAGGTAAGCAAAATAATTCTACTGGGTTGTATGCTGCTTTTTTTCTTTCCAGCTCAGTGAAGTACTGAAGGGATATATCTTTTCCACAGGAGATCTTCACAGCCTTAACAGCAGTCACTGGCAAGTGTTGCCTTGGAAAGTGGAACATGCCAAGAACTGCACTTGGTGCAGTTGTGCAGTATTCCACTTTGTGTCTACAATACAGAGTCTCAAAATTATGTCTTTTTTCCATGCAGAATAAAATTTTAAAATAGCTGTGTGGTGCATGTTAAATGAAGACTGATACTTTCTCTGTGACCACAGAATTGTTTGCTAACTTGAGAGCTCCAGCAGGGAAGATTGACTCTCAGGTCTAGAAATTTCTAGCACTTGCTGAGGACATACTGAGATCCCTGTTCTGAAAGAGACAAAACTGCCTCAAATGACCAACCTAAACCAGCTGCACCAAGATTTTGCTTTACAGCTACCTTACAGCATCTTTCCCCAAATGCTTCCCTGCTGAATGAGAGCATGCTGAGCAGCAGTGATCTCTCCCTGCACCAAGCATAAGGACATTGGTAATCTAAGATGGGTGTGCTAGAACCTGACAGTCTTATAAGTGGCCTATGAGCAGATTCTGATTGTTGCGACTTGCTCTCATTGCCTGTCTCGGCTGCTGTTGTCCTGCCAGAAATAGGATTTCCTGTGAAGGAGCATTAAAAGGAAAAAGGGTTGTGCTGTAGTAGCTCAGTGAAATAGATAAGTTTAGCAAGATTAATACAGTAAGCAATCACTTACTTCAAGGTTTAGTTTTATTTCAATTTTTGAAGCATTAGTGTAATTTTGAGGAGGAGAAATAAACTCTGTCAGAAATACTTGACACAGTCCCAAGTTACGTTTCTATCCAACTTTCCTTAAAAATTAATAAAACAATATAATTTCTAAGAGAGTTCCTTTATAGTCTTTCCATTCTCAGACTCTTGTAGATTTCCAGTAGTGCAGACCGATACAGTAGCCCATCTTCTTTTCCTTAGTTACTTTCTATAGATCCTGCAGGAGAAGTTCATGGCTTTGAAGGGACCTCTTTACACATCACTGAACTGGCACTGACCTTAACCCATATGTTTTTTTTACCTTGCCATGCGAATGAATTCATGGCTAAATTTGTGATGTCAGAGGGCTATTGAATACCTACAGTTTAACCAAGTATTTTTATAAAATTTTATTCTTGCTTCTGTTTGATATTCAGGGTGATTTTCTTTTTTATTTTAAGTTCTTCAGTAGCTTTTTTGTTCTTTCTTTATATGTTGTTTAAGAAAACTTTCAGCAGAAACCCAAGCAATATAGATCTCTATGGTGCATTTGTATTTCAGAGAATTTTAAATGGTAGGGATCTTCACACTTAGCTATGCACCAAAAATAATTTGTCCTTTTTAGAAATGCAGGCTGGCACTGTCTCCCCAGGCCATTTCCACACAGATCACTTCACTGGCATAACAGCAAAACATTGTCCCAATATACCTTCTGCTACAGCACCACCCAGTCTTCTCCTTGTATGACTTCCTTGCTGGGTTCTGCTTTAGTTTCTTCCCAAAGAAAGCTAAATGAAACCAGGCTGCATCAGTAGATACCAAAAAAAGTGATCAAGCTCTCATGTCCAGAGCTGTCCTGTCTCTTACACTACAATGTAGTTACACTTTTGAAATCTTGAGCAGTAATTTACTGTATGTCAGAAACTCACTGTGTTATTCACTGTTGACCCTGTTACCAAGTTCCTTGATAATAACGTCATAGCCACAATATCTCAGGAGACTTGTATAGTGAAGTCGTGTTGCTCCTCTATGTGTGTGCCAGTGCTGGCAGGGCTTTTTGTTCTGGGTGAGAGGTGGGAACTCCCTCTGCTGGTGTCCCCTGTGTGGCACAGAGATGGGGTGGTGTCTCCTGGCCCGCACATTCCCTCCTTCAGCAGGCAGGCACAAAGCCAGTGTTGGCAGAAGTAGTTCAGTACAGTGAGTGAGACAAAGGCCAAAAGAAGCATTCTGCAGGTTTTTTTTCAAGTGACCTATAAATAAAAGCAGTAAGTTTAATTCTGCACTCAGCTGTCACTGATGAAGAATTTTAGCTGTCTTATTTGAAACTAGGATTTTATCCAATTAATTTTTCAGTACTCTTAAAAAAAAAAAGTATAGTGCAGGATAGTTGCCACCACCCTTTGCATAGCAACTAATCATGTTAATGCTGTTTCAGGATTTGGTCCTGGAGAAGCTGAAGAGTCAAAAGTTGTCTAGTGAGCTGGACAAACTGAGCCAGGAACTGGAGAAGATGGGATTGAGCAAAGAGTTGCTGTTGGAGGATAATAATGGCAATGATGACACGTAAGGAAACTGAGCTCTTCCACTAATTCTTTTGACTCAGCCTAACCAAAGCCCTTTGCCTTTCTTTTTGGTTCTTATATGCCTCCTTGCCATTACCATGAACAGTTTTGGACATAAACCACATTTTTCTGAGGCAAGCTTGGCAGCATACTGTAAGTTTGGCAAAATATTTTCTTGGGTGGAAGGAAGAAATGCCACTTTCTCTCTTCATGCTAGCAGTGTTGCTACAGTTCCTCTGTACTCCCCAGCAGAGTAGTGGGATAGCTATTCCAGTGTGTATTTCTCTTTGCGCTCTCTTTAACAAGTGAGAATAGTGTCTATTCAACAGTATCTATTAGTTATTATTTCATGTCATTGGTGATCCAGATACTTGTTAATAGAAACATGGATTTTGCCTAAGAAATATCTGATGGCAAGGAATTCCTTTGTAAGTCCTATAGTAATGAACACAGAACATCCCAACAACCTGTGTGTATATATTGGCTTCTTGGTAAGACCTACTTAGAGAAACATACCCATCTTGTAGGAGTTTTTAAACTGTGGATCTTCCTCCTTATCAAGAATGTACGAAAGAGCCATAAGAAGAGTTTTCTGTAGTGTAATTACAGGAAAAAAGAGTGAAAGTTATTTTCTTCCAAATTATTTAACTCTTTGATATTTCTGTAGAACCGTGCTGGTGTTAACCTCTATTAAAATTGATTGGATTTTCCATAAGTGAATTCCCCAGCTATAATATATCAGTAGCAACCTGCAGCAGTAGAGGAAATAATTTTCCTGAAGAAGCAAGCATGTATAATTTAACATGTAGTGAGATTTGGAAATGGGGAAGGTGGACTCTCCTATTTAGATGGTGGCTCATATCCTAGTAGCACATATTGGAAAGCTATTACCTTATTTTTCAGAAAATATAAGGTTCTGGAAAGCAAAACTCAATCAGCGCTAAAATCAACTCTAGCTGTGAAAGAGGAAAAGATTGCAATGCTGGAAGCTCAAGTGAAAGACTTTCTGAACTTGAACCAGCAGTTACAGAATGATCTAAATATGGTAAGAGCTTAAGTGAATTTTAATTTTTGACATTGCAGTTTTTTTGGTTTGAGGTTTGATTTTTTTTTTTTTTTTTTTTTAAGGACTTAGTGGTTCATCTCCCTATACACATCCTTCCCAAGAACCATTTTTCACTGGACTGCCTTTTTTTTTGTTCCTTTCTGTGCAAAGACACAAAACTCATAAAAAAATTTTGTGCTAGGGGCACATGAGGGGGGCTTTTCTTAGATAATTGGTCTGTAGGTCTGTTTTCCCATGTTTTTTTCATTGGTATGGCTGTGTTTTTCTGTCTTGTTTAGTGGAAACTTAGGCTGAGGAAGACTGCAGTTGAAACATCTCACCTAAGAACAGCCTGATCTGTTAGTGACAGTGGGCTTGAGTCTAAAGGCACCTGACTTGAGGCCAAGACATGTAGATTCTTCCACCTGTGTATTGGCTTCATTGTCTGTGAAGTGGGGTAATGGTTGTTGAATCTCTGAAAGCCTGTTCAGTGCAAGAGAGGAGTGACATATCCCATCATTATTAATGCATTATTACAGTTCCTTCAGTGTTGAAGGTTGTTGCTTGTTGTGTGTGTAGGTGAAGAAGGACTTTGATGCACTTAAGCAGACTCAGCAGGATGGACAGTATGCTCAGAAGTCACTGAGGAATTCAGCAGAGAAGCTCATTCCCAACCAGCAAATGAATGAGAAATTGGAAATGGGGCACCAAGAGGCTACCACAGAGCTGCTGAAACTGAAGGACAGGGCCATTGAATTGGAAAGGAATGTAAGCCTTCTCTCTCCTATTTCCTCTTCACTCATAGACTTCTCTTATGTTCTTGAGTGGGTTGGTGGAAACTGGATTTTTGAGCTTCAAGCAATCTGGTAGGTTTTCTGGAGCACCCAAGTCTACCAGATTCTTTGGGTGTCTCTTAGGACCACATGGGACTTAAGTGCTTCATATGTCTTGTGTCCATCTTGTCCCATCTTTGCAGGGATTAATCCTGTGTTTAACATCTGTTCTACCTTCATGTAATGCTGTGAGGAGGTTTTTTTTATGCCTTTGTTGCAGAGTGATCATCACTTACTGGTTCTTAATCCTTGGTAAGACTCCAGATGATCAGGGCAGCTGTTTCTTTTCTTCCTGTCACTCCTTCAATGCCATCTCTCTTTCAGAATGCAGCCCTGCATACTGAGAAGCAGCTGCTTAAGGAACAGCTAAAGCATTTGGAAACACAGAATGTCTCCTTCAACAATCAGATCCTGACACTACAGAAGCAAAATGTCTTCCTTCAGGAACATAACACTGCCCTGCAGACACAGACAGCCAAACTCCAGGTCAGAACATCTCCTGCTTGTTCCAGGAGGTTGGATTTTATTACAGTAGTGTGGAGAAGATGACAGCTAATAATGAAATGTTTGTGTTGGTAGGCTGATGTAATGATGGAAAGATGAGGCCCAGGAGGCAGAGCTTAGTTTGAGATCTGAATTTCTCCAAGCTAGAAGGGAAACTGGGTTTGTAGCTAATGTCTGGTAGCTACCTAGCAAGAAGGTGGTTATTTAGAGATAATTAATTAAAATTAATATTAATAAGCAAAATTATTGCTGTATTCTGTTATTGCAGAAGGTACACTTTTGAAATAAAAACAGCTTTGCTCTGCTTTTTTGTGTTAATGCTGTACCTGTGAAAGAGCTTGGCAGAAATGGAAAGAGGACACAAGTCAGTTCTCTATAGGCATTGTAGCAATGAGTTCCAATCACAATTTTCAGGCTTTCAGACAAAATTTCCAGGTTGCCAGTGGGAAAGATACTCTTAAAAATTACTTGACTTAAAAAAATAAACCTGCTTTGAGAAAGGCCAGTTTCAATGGACAACATTGGATCAGCTCTCTTTTTTTATTGTGTGACTGTTGCTTCTCAAGCTGTTCCTCTTGCATATTCAGAGATAGGGTTTTTTTTGTTCTCATTAATTATTTCCCATCTGTAATTGACTTATAGGAGTACTGTTCACATACACAGTGGTGCAGTTAATATTTTTGAATTTTGGTGAACTTGAGTTTCATTACTTGTATTCAAATACAGGGTAACTGTTGACTGATTATGATTGTCAGAGCTGCAGTTGAGTTGTGAGTATTCCAGATCATCTTGGTCTTTGGGCTCAAGAGCTGCTGGTAAAAGTGTTTTTTCAGTTTGGAGGTTATTGTGATAATTTTCATGCTACTGATAGCATAGTATGTGATGCATACTACCAGCAGTAATACCAAAATGATGCCGAATTGTGCAAAGATGCCTTAAATTGACAAGGCAATGTAGTCGTTCTTGCCTAACTCTATATGAATGTAAGCTGTTACAAAATGTTTATTGTATGTACCAGTAGATGTGAATCAATAATACTTACTTTTTCCTGCAAAACTTTAGGTAGAAAATTCAACTCTCAGCTCCCAGAGTGCTTCACTGACAGCCCAGAATGCTTTGCTCCAAAATCAGCAGACAGCCAAGGAGAATGAGAATGAAAATCTACTGAAACAGAAAGAGCAGCTGAAAGCTGAATATGAGTCATTGCTTCGGGACCATGAACACCTTGCTTCGCTGCATGAACGACAGTCTGCAGAATATGAAAGGCTAATAAATCAGCACAGCTGCCTGAAAACATTACACAAAACCCTGGATCTGGAGCACAAAGGTCTGCGTGAGAGGTATGCTCATTGCTCAGGGGTATAGTGTAGGCAGAATGTGCCTATTTTTACAGTTTTAGCCTTAAATGTTGTCTCCAATTACAAACAGAAATTGCAGAGTTATTGCCCTGAAAAAGTGCCTAGTCGTTCTTGTTGTCATTAGGACATTAGATGAAAATACTTGCAAAGCTCTAGATTTTAGATCTAAAAGTGCAGAACAGAGGTGACTCTGGTGATATTCAGCAAACATAGGTTTGGATCTCAGGGGTGCTTTGTTAGAAGTAACTTAAATGCTTCTGCTATGTTTAAGGATTTGTGCTGTAACAACATACAGCCTTAAAAACATTTTCCAGTTCTACTGTGTGGAGTCTCTCTTCTAACTATAAAGTCTGCAGGTCACCTATATGTGAGTAGTGTCTATCTCAAGAAATTTCATTCATTGAACCTCGTGCCATCCGTGTTGTATCAAAGGAGGGTCTCTGGAGGAAGCTATATTGACCTATGAGATAATGATGTATTATTAATTTTCTTGTATTCTCATAATCTAAAGCTTTGGCTTCAGGCCCTTCAGTTGAATTAGGAAATCAGTAAACTGTTAATTGTTTAGTCTCTAGTCACTGTCATTTTCTGACAATTGTGCATGGATTGAACAATATACATAATGTACTACTACAAAAATGCTGCTCTACCTACCTCTCAAATTTAAGTTATGCTTTTCAGTGATTCCTCAACACGTGTATTTAGGTTTCATTTCTGTGCAAGATCATAGGTTGGGTTCAGAGCAACTCAGTGGTGATCCTTGATGGTGGACTGAAAACCGGTGCTTTTCTTTCCCAAAGACTGGCAAATACAATGTGTGGTAGATTTTTATAAAGTACAGAAGTAAACTATTGTGATTAAAATATCCACTGGGGCTGTGTGACAGGACAGCTGCTCAGCTGTCGACTAAATGAGCTGTAAGTGATTACACAGACACTGTTCCTGCTTACCAAGTCTTTCTCAGACTGATTAATGGTTCTCATTGATTCAGGCTTTGCTTGAGATTACTACACTGCTGTGTGTTAAGGCAGTTTGCTGTGTTCTTTCTTTGCTCCATGAGTACCAAACACTAAGCAGCTCTAGCCTAAGGAAAAAGTGTTTTTCAAAGAATAGGTTATCTATAGAGGTAAGTGCTCGGGTCACCACTGTAATCATTAACAGTTTGGACTCTCTTTCTGAGACATGACTCCTAATGAGAGGTGTTGCAGGGGAGCAGATGGTGGCCTTCTCTATATTCAAAACAGGTTGAGTTTGGCAGTTTTAAGTGTGTAGTATCCTCCTCAGCAGATGAGTCTTAAAAGATATACTTATCAAGGTGATTTGTCCAAGGACTCCATTTGGCTGTCAGGAAAGAAGCCACAAGCTACTTTTTTAGTGCATATTTTGTTCTCCTTCCATCATGTGCTGCTGAGGGAGCAGAAGGGAAAAGCGTAGCATAAGAAAAGTTTTCTTACACCTCTTCTTTTTAACTAAGGTATTAACTAAGATGGAATATTTCACTTTCAAATTTGGCTAGAATGCACCAACTTCTATATTTTCCCCAGACATCTAAGTTGCAACCAAGATGTCTTCTTGTGTGGTGTTTAGGAGATGGGTTTTGCATGTCGCAGCTCCAAGATGATTGGTTTTCCTCAACTGATGACAGCATTGTAATCACAGTTCTGTTGCTTAAGGCAGGATTACACTTCCACACAAACCTATGACTGCAGCTTGTCTAGAAAAATCCACAGTAACTTCAGTTTGCTTGTGCAAGTCCAACAACATGTACAGCGAAGTTCCCAAAGGTTTGTCTAGTTCACTCTGCTACATTCTAACCACAGAATATTTTCTACACCTGAGCAAACTTCATTAAATCTCTTTTGGTTCAATCTGCACAGTATTAACACTACAGTGGGGATTTAATAATGGGCTGTGTGTAACTGCAGTGAAATGGCCTGTCATAGCCCAGCAAACCACAGCTGTGTGGGTTTGGCTTAGCAAGAAGAGAAGTTAGTATGTTAGGGTCATTTACCATTAATAGCAATTTTTTGACTTAGAGGTGTCTGGCTGACTGTCTCAGTGAACATAGAGAGGCTGGCCTCTCCTGCATTTTTAAAATTGCTTTACATATTGCATGTTACTAATGGAAGGTAATAACTTTGTAGCTGCAGTTGATTAACAGATCCCTGAGCATTTCTTTGTGGCTTAGTCTGGAGAAGTCTAATCCTGCTGAGACACTGGGAAAAGAATCCCTGCTTTGTAGGGTTACATATTGCAGGGAGTTGTATTATTATGTTACCAGTGCTGCCTGGTAATTATTTTCTTGGTTCCTTTTGCCACACTTTTTATTATAGCTGAGCATTTTCTAAGTTGCCTCAATTAGAAATACCTACGCATAGTATTTCTCCTCAAAAAGCAGCAGAAAGAATAAAAGCCAGAAGGAGTAAAGAGGACTACATTTGTTCAATCCTAGGAATGGATTGTGTCAGAGCCAAAATAGATTCTATATACATGTATAAGAAAATATTTTTAAAACCCTTCTGTCCAAGAGGCTGATGATTTAAAAAGTGAAATGAACATGAGTGTTGAATAGTCTACAGGAAGGCTAACCTGGTCCCTGGCAGAGCTTGTCAGGTTGCACAGATTGTGCTCAAATTGTAGACTCCAGGCTGAACTTCTACTACAAGAGGAATTTGCCTGAGGATTTCATTAGGGCTCCTGACATGAACAATTATTTCCATTTTTACAGGCTCTTTAGTACCTTTCACCTAACAAGTAGGACAGCAGCTGTGGTCTACCTCAGGCTCAATGTGGCAGACTGATGTGCTGGGCCTGGCTGGTAACACTGGACCAGTATTCTACTTCTCTCTAAGGAGTCCTCTTTAAAACATAGAAAGCTTGGATAAAAATTAACAGAGTAGCCCTATCATACAGAGACAGCAAAAGAATTTACAGTGCAATTTCTGCAGAGACAGCCATGGTAATCTCTGCCAAAGGACTGACTGGAGTTTGTCTTCTCAGACTCTGCATTGGCACATGGTCTGTCTAAAATGCTTCTTGGAGCTGGATGTGAAACCTTCCTCTGCTTTCAGGTTCTTCCATTTATTGTACACATTGAATTTGAAATGTCACTGAATGGAGCAAGAAAACAAATAAGGTTAATTAAACTCTACTGCTGTTACTGGGAATGAATAGCATAAAGCAGCTTTTGTCTGGGAGACAGGTACTTTCCTGTGTGCCCTTTCAATAGGCTGGTATTTGGGACAGGCTGTAATTTGGCCCTGGGATGAATGGAATGGTAGCCTGAAAGAAGAACAAGTTGGCAGGAGTCAGTGTATTTGGTGCTGTCTGCTGGTTTTGGTTTTGTTTTGAAGTTTTCATGACTGCAGAGTAACTGTGTTCTACATTCATCTCTGCTGGCATGAGAGTCACAGAAAGATGATGCTTGTTCTCTTTAGCTTTTTAAGCAATGCTGCATCTTCCACCTAGATTCTGTTCTGAAATTGCTTGGAAGAGTATTTCTCCATTATTGACACAGATCTATCTGATAGTTTGGGGCAATACCGTTTTAGTACAGTGACCAAAAAATGTAGTGATGACTTTTGACATTGACCGCACCAGTGGCCTCTGCTGGTGTGTATGGGCACAGATTCTGACAGAAGCCACCAGAGGAAAAAAAAAAAAATCTGGGAACATCTTGCTGCCTTGTGAAGTGATTTCAGTCCACCTCATTCTTCTCAGCATTTTCTGAATGCAGGTGGTGTAGCACCTCAGGGAGGCTGAGCCTGCTTAATCCATGCCTGTGCCAAATATCAGGGAAGTTGTTCCACTCCTCAGTTACTTTAGTATTGCAGGTATCAAAATGAAAGACACAGCTGATGGCATCAGCCTTCTCTCTCCCCCATCTCCCTGCCCTGAATGGTTTATGCACAAGTTGTATAAACCAAATAATATGGAAGGCTGGATGTGAACACTGGTGTTTTATTCTTGGTTTTTTCACTAGTGAGCAAATAGAGCAGCTCAAGCAGGTGAGTCATCCTCTGCTTAAAGGTTTTTGCTGTCAACTTACTGATACCTCATCCATCTGGAATGTGCAGGAGATGAGTAGATGTAGAGGATGCTATTACCTGTGTGTATAACCCAGTATGCATTAGGTGGTTACCTAACAAACTCTTGCTCATTGCACTGCTTTCCTGTTGCTTTCTAGTCAGGTTTTTGACTCTTGCTGTTGTCAATTATTTGTGACTGGGATTCCGGTTTAGTGGTGCAGTTTCCATTCATTTTGCAGAATCTCATGTTTTTACTAAATGACCAGAATCTGAAATTGAGGTAAGATTCTGGCAATTGTGTTTCAGTTTCCTTAAAAAATGCTTTTCTTTTTCTTTTTTTCTCCCTAAAGTCTTCTCTGCTGATTTGTATACTAGGTTGAATTTTCATGTATAGTATTGAATTCTTCATCTTTGGTAGAAGTTGAACAACTTAAATGTGGATGAAATAAATAAAGTTGGAAAAGAGGATGCTTACCTATAAAAAATATTAACCCAGAGGAAAAAAAATGTTTAAATGAAAGCTTGAGGTTATGCTATTCCCCCTTTTGCAGATACAACAGTTTAACAAAACACAAAGCAGAATTGGAAGAGTTGGAGTTAGTTTTAAAAAGTGAGAGAGAGGTTTTGCAACAAGAGAGAAGATCAAATGCAATAACCACTGGGGAAAATCAGAAGCTGAGGGAGGAACTGGAGAGGTATGATTCCTTTGCTAAATTGTTATATATATCTCAGTGAAAAGTCAATTACACAAAACACGGATGTGTTGCTTCAGCTCTGAAGTACCTTCTTATAATGTGTCTGTTCTTTTTGCTCTATTTTGATATTGTTAATTTGGTAATTTTAACTTGTTAAAGAATGTCAGCTTCATGAATACTGTCAACTAATACCATTACTTAGTGCTTCAGACCTGGGACCTTTTCTCATACGAAATAAGCTTCCACACATGGTTCAGTTCACAAGCATTTTCTGCAATGAATTGTTTCTGAGCACTTGCCTTTAGGCAGAGCTACAAATACCCAACCCCCCAAATTATACTGGTTTTTTTTTTCCCCTTGAGGAGCACTGGTTTATGGTTTTTACACAGCATGATTTTAGCTCTACGGGTTACCATTGTTTATTTTCTGCAGCCCAGAGAAAACTGCCATTCCTGTTATTAAAAACAGTCTTGATCAGTGGGTAGCTGTTAACTTAATGGCAGAGTCCTTTTTGAGAGCCACACCCAAAAACCTCACTTATAGCCTTGTTCATACTACATAGGTGTTTTGAGAATCAGTTTGGTACAAATAAGAGGCCAAGACCACATCAAGTCAAAGCAATGTCAGGTTGAATCATATTTAAAAATCACATTTTAAGTTGAGATACAAGTGTACTTTAGAACAGTGAAGAGCTCTCCAGAGATTTTCTCAAGTTTGTTGTTCCTAATTCATTTTCTTAGGAACAAAGATGTTGCATAATGTTGATTGCAGGACTGGCAGAAAGCCAGGCTTATCTGTAAACAGATACAGAACTTAATCTGTTTATTTAGTTATTTAATGTTATGCCTTCATGATTTGTAGACATTTTTAGATTTACCTAAAAGTGTAAAAGAATGCCACAGTATCTTCTTACAACACCACAGTGTTTCACACTTCAGGACACTTAAATGCTCATATTTCATGCATCAGCATAAAAAATAACATGTGAGTTTTCTTTATTATTGCCAAATAGAGCTGCCTTTATATCCAAATGCTCGTAAGTACATTGTGCCTCAGAAATTTGTGGTGTGTTTCTTATATATTGAAGAAATAGCAGTTCTATTTTTCATGTATTTTCCTTTCAGTTCTTTTGTAGATTGGAAATGTTTTATAATGTTACCACTACTTCTTAATAACATTTTATTAAATGCTTAGAATGAAAATTCCTTAGGAATTACTTTCTGGAATTGCGTTTGATCTAGTGAGAGCTGCGAGCTGATGGTGTGGTCTTTGAGTGTGAAGTAATTTCTGTAAAGTGTCCTTCATAAGCCTGCTGTCTTCTTTGTAATTAGGGTGAATTTCTTGCACAACCAGCTAAAGGCAGAGTATGAAGGGCTGCATTCGCACACTAAAGAGCTGAAAACTTCCTTGAACAACTCTCAGTTGGAGTTGAATCGTTGGCAAGCACGCTATGATGAGCTGAAAGAACAGCACCAGTCCATGGATATATCTCTGACCAAGCTGGATAACCACTGTGAGGTGAGTAGCTGTAGATACCCAGGTCTTCTGCTTTGGGGTTAGAGAGCTGCCATTCATTGTGTGAAGCTTTCAACATGCTGTATATAGAAGGTCAGACCTATGTAACACCCCCATGTAGTTTGAACTGTATAGATTTGTATCTTAGGTTGCTATGCTATTGTGTTATCTTGATTATGGTGCACTCCAGGGAGCCAGAAGCAGAGGAGAAATTAATTTGTCTTGTTTAATAGCTCCTGTCCCGTCTAAAGGGAAATCTGGAAGAAGAAAACCATCATCTCCTGAGTCAGATTCAGATGCTGAGCCAGCAGAATCAGATGTTATTGGAGCAGAACATGGAGAGCAAGGAGCAATATCATGAAGAACAGAAGCAGTACATGTAAGAAAAAAGAGATTTGAATTGTGAAACCTAAGTAATCTAGACAAATGCAGAATACAAATCATCTATCAGGACTAGAAGAGCAGGAATTGAAATGATAGGTCTTCTTGATATCTGTTGGAAAAGGGGATGTTACGTGGGAGATAAGTGTAATGGGAGAAAGCACAAAATATTTCCACATTGCCTTACTGCAAAGGGCTGTGCGCGAAACACCTGGGCAAGCACAGCTCTTTTCAAATAATACAAATTAACCTATATGGAAAATTCAGTTAGAAAATATGGAATGCTAAACCCAGAAGTACTTCTCAAAGAAGAAGAGGTTGGGAAAGAGTTTTAAGATTTTTGGAAAACAGTCAAGTTACAACAAAAATTGTCTCAAGAGTAATTTTATATTTAGGCTCCTGAAGAATAGCAAATTTCATACTGTTCTTGTTTTTTTCATTTGCATTTCAAGATATATCTGCTTTGATGTTGTATTTAAGGACAGAGACATCTACATACGTTGCTGTGTCTTTCATGCACAGGTTGACACACTGAAGTGAGATACCCTGTTTAACTATACTGTGCTATAACTATACTATTTACAAAGAATCCTGTTTTCACTGCAGTGAATTTCTCTTATAGGTATGAAAGAAGGAAGAAAAATGTTCTTAATCCCAAGAATTTTAGTTTAAGTGCATCAGGATTATGTGGGCTGAGTTGAGTTTTATACCAGTACTGGCTCGTATGGAGTGTTAGAAATTGTTTGCTGAAATAGTCTGAATACAGTCTAGATGTTCTCTTAGCTGTTTATCCTGGTGTCTGACTGTTCTATGATGGAGGTACATTTGCCTTACTATTTGAATGAAAATAAGATTTGCCAACTTCCATTGTGTAGTTTAACAAAATAATCAGTAAAAAATATAGTTACTCTTAGCACTCACCAAACAAAATTACCTGTCAGCATGATTGGTAGGCTTTTGCATTTGCCCTCTCCAAACAGACTGTAAATCCTGAAGGTTCAGGATAGGAAGATATTTCAGTCTCTCTCTTCCCTTGGTGGCTTTTGGTCTTCAGTTTTTGACTGAATGACTCAGAATATGCTTTTCCCCCTCACAGTGATAAATTGAATGCCTTAAGAAGACACAAGGAAAAACTTGAAGAGAAGATAATGGATCAGTACAAGTTCTATGATCCTGCTCCAAAAAAGTAAGTTCCACATAGATTCAGTTCTGCTGTACAGATCACTGAGGGTGAGAAAAGGCTTTCTATAACTGGGGATAACAGAAACTTCATCTGAAGTTAGGGTGGTGTCATCTCCACTTGTCTCTGCCCTCTCTGCAAGATATTCCCTGAAGCAGCAGATTGTGTTAATGTAGAGCATAGGGCCTCATGTGGGGCCCTCTGTATTAATACAAGAATCTGAAACTCCAAAAATTAACTGGAAAAAAACCACTTTTCTCCCAATATGGTGACTAAGTAGTACTAGGAGCTTTCAGAGCTGCTCATTCAAAGCAAGGGATAACCATTCTGTTGGAGAGAAGGGACTTAAAAACTATATTAAGAACAACAAAAAAGAGCCAAGTTAGTTCCACCATACATAGTTCTGACTGATAACCTTAGCAAAGAGGCTTCAAAGCAGTTTTCATTTCTTTCCTCCTTAGCCTGTTCCTGTAGTGGAGTTTTTCACACTGTAAGAATGTCTTGTGTGGTCCATATGTGTAGTTTAGATTTCTAGCAGAGGGGACAGTTGTCTTTCTCACAGTTCTCATGCTGAAGAAATACTTTTGTGAAAGTAATTGTCTCTTTAGTAGGGAAATGAAGCTCAAGCGCTGTGAAATTCATGGTGTGTTTTTTAAACCAATTCACCACAGTAAACATTGTAGCATTTTCTGAATTCCATTCACAAAACCTGCTTTATCAGGAAAAACCCCTGGATTGGAGCCAGAGCCTTAGTCAAATTAATCAAACCAAAGAAGGAGACTCCAAGGGAGCGGTTGAAACCAGCGGCAGAAAGCTCCACATGGCATTCTGAATCCCCAGAGACAATAAACTCTCCATCTTCCTCCCAAAAATTGAAACATCAACACGAGGCTCAGGATAATACCTCTCAAGGGTCAAACCCTGGGGAAGAGAGAGAGAACCCTGGAGGTTCTTCAAACAAAGGTAAGGAATGCCCAGCATAAATTCATGAGCTGAAAAAATTTTTAAAAAGATTTCATGTACAAGATATGTTAATGCCCAATCACATTATATTTTATGTCCTTTTTTTGTTTGTTTTGGGGGTTTTTGGTGGTTTGGGTTTTTTTGGTTGGTTGGTCTTGGGTTTGGGTTTTTTTAGTACAATATAAGTTTTAATATGTATAAAACGCTAAACTAGAAACTTGAGTAAACTCTAGTAGATAATGGATTTGTTTTTGTTTTAGTTTGTTTTCTTCCTTTTATCTAGTACTTCTCCCTTCAGCTTCTGTTTGCTCATTGCATGTTACTGAATAAATTGGTTCTAATACTTCATTTACTGGGGTTTTGCAGCAAAGCAGTTTAAAGCTGGATCATGGAATAGTGTGTGGTTCAGGCTCTTTGAGGGGTTCGAGCTCGCTGACAGCCACTGCCAGCAGGTGGTGCACATGCAGAACAAATAACCTATTTGTTGTAAATAACCGATTTATCATAATCTGGTGATTCTGGAGGCCAATACCATGTCTTGACTTAGAATTTAACTAGGGATTTTTTCTTGTAAAATGATGAAATTATTTTTTAACACTAAGCCATATACAAGGAAGATGGAATGATTTTCTGTTAAGTTAGTTTAAACAGTAAATCAGGTGTTCCTAATTATGGGAAATTTAAAGGAAAGTTCCTCAAAATAAATACTTTTCGTCTTTATTAGAGGTAATATATATATAACCCAAGCTCTGTTTATTCTATTGAGATCATTTCTGTCAGCTTCTATGTAGAGATTATTATAGTCCAGGAATACTTTCCAAGAAGCAATTTTGAAATTGATACTTGAATAATAATTTCTGTCTTGCAACTGTGAGGGGTGGGAAACAGAAGGGGAGCAGCTGAGAAAAGAACTCTTGTTGTAAACTACTGCAAGTACCTGTCTGTCAGAAGGTTTTGTTTTGATTGGGTAAAATCCTTTATCTATTCTAATTCTTTGAGGTAATTTATTCACTTAAAGTAAAAACAGATGTTTTATGGAATAATATCATCCATATGATTCTAGGTGTTTAACATGCATCCTAAGTTCAGCATGGGATGTTGGGCTTTGGTTGCCACAGAACAAGGCCTTTGTAAAGTGCCAGAGACAACAGGAAGTCCCTAGGGCTTCATTAATTTTGATGTTATGTGAAGCACACTTATGTGGAGATGAGGCTCACCAGTACTAAAGCCCAGAAGACATCTAGGAAATTTAAGTGTGTTATCACTGAGTAATATTTACACCAATTTAATTTTATATTATAAAGCAAAAACAGCTTGAATGATCTAACAGTAATTTCTTAATGGACTTGCTTAAATACTATGTATGTGTTAATCTATCCCTTCATCTGAATCAGATTAGCTATGCTTAGCTATGCATTCATCAGTCCTCCATTATAGGTGTTGGTCATAGTTTAGCCTTTTCTGTTTTTACTGGTTGTGTAGTCTGTAATCTGTGTTAAGACGTTTTAAGGTTTATTTATAAGGCTTTTTTTTTTTACTTTTTTTTTTCTTCTTCTTTTTGGGATACCTGGGTGATAACAATTTAGCTGCACAGCGCAGAAAGATTGCCTTTTTGAGAAGCAAAAGCAAGGATAAAGAAAAGTCTCCTAAGTCTCCATCGAATCATCAGTCTTTCTCTAATCGGCTCCGGTTCTGGTCTTCTTCCGACATCCCATCCTCTCCTAATGAAACTCTTTCTTTCCCGGAACTGGGAGTTTTCTAACACCTTCTCTGTAGCATTTATCTTCATTTATTTCTGACAAATACTAAAAGTGAAAAAAAAATAAATCCCACATGCCATTAAAGAACATGCACATTGATAGAAACACTCAGCATGTCTATACAATATTCTAAGTACAAGCAAAGATTAGTGAACATGGACTTAAGCTTTCCTGTAGAAGATGAATCACTATTGCACACTGTGGATCATTTCTTCAATGCAGCACACTTTAGGGGACCTCATGGCATACAGTTTGCGTATGTATATTGGCTGTGGTGCATGTTGTAAGTGAAGTTGCTATTCGCTTCAATATTTTCTTGCAGTCATGTACTTGCATTGTGTCCAGTTAAAGTGTTGAACTGATTTGCTGTTGCTATGCTTTCTACAGTGTGGTAGCCCTACTAAAATACAAATACAGTCTCAAACTCCAGGTATTTTTCCAATAGTCTGTGCTACTAAATGATTTTAAAAGGCAAGTTTTTTAACACCTTTTTCTGTTTTTAAATAGTCTAGCTTTGAATATAGAATGGAAGCTACTGGAGAAATTATTCTCAGCCAAATCTCTTGATGCTCGCATTCAAACCTGATATTTAACAAGGTTTTGTACTTCCAATTAAGCAAATTCATCTTGAATTGAGAAGCTGAAACAGCTTTTTCTGCTTCAGTTTCAACAGATTTTTTGGGAGAAGAATTAGATTTGTTCACTTAAGACTGTGAATAACCTTCATTAATCCGTTGCCCAGAATTCTTGTTGCCTAATAGTCATAACCTGGTGGCTTCTGAAATGAATGTGCTGGTCCAGTCCCCACCCTGTTAGAGAATTGGATGCAGCATGGGCAATGTGCTACCGGGGGCTCAGTAGAAAGGCCAAAAAAATCTTGTTTCTCTTCTCACTCTAAGAACTGTCCCCAGTGGCACAACCAGGGACTCTTGCAGAACAGCCTGTTTTTTATTGCCCATCTGGGGATTTGTGGAGAATGTTGGCCTCCAGGGCAATTAATATTTTTGGCATCCATAGAAGGTGTTAAAGTGTATCTGCGAAGTCAATTAGAAATACAGATTTGCATGTGAAGCTTTAGCCAGTAGTTGCCCCTGCAGGCATGGCGTAAGTTTCAGTTCTGAGAGTAAGTGCTGGCCCAGTCTGTGGAGCCCATGCAGACCTAGGGACAAAACATTGTTCCTGAATGAAGTCAGCTTCCAGGGGTCACTTAAGATGATAGCACATTGGTCCATTTCTCTAAAACAGCTTCACAGCTGGGCTGCGCTTTGAACTGTTCTGTCCATTGTCTCTGCAAGTTGTTTATTTCGACTGCTGCACTCTGCTGCATTTTCAACATTTAGTTTCTGTTACTTAATGAACTATTCCATAGAAATATACAGAATCTAGCATCTTGAATCTCATTAAGTGTGTTTTCTGCAGTAAATTCTTTACATTTTATTCTATGTATGCATTAAAGCATCACATTGACATTACAAGAAATTAATTAACCTGCTTCATCAGTAGAAAAGAATTTTTCAGATTCTTAATCTAAGTAATATTCTAGCAGACAATTTTTGTTGTTCTGCTAGATCCTAGGAACTCCACTTAAAAATCATTGCACCAGGACATCATAAGAGCAGAGTTTCAACCTTGTAAAGACTGAGGTCTTACCCATAGCAAAGATATAAACCTGAAAGCAATTAGCTTAGTGCATGGATCATGATAGATAATTTTCAAATCAGCATTATTTTTCTTTGAGTAAGAGCATGACTACTGTCACTCTTCCCCTATTCTGTTTTATCAGTGAAGTAAGTTCTTATAAAAGGCACCTACAAGGAATAATGTTATGGGAATTTCACACCTCAGTTATCTCTTCTGGATTCATGTCTTCGCTCCTTTTCTTCCTCCTTTCACAGTAATTGTTGCATGTATAATATCAACCCTCCCACCGGCACTAAGCAGCCCTTGTCACTCCCACACTTTACAGAGAGCACACATGATTGACAAGCTGGTGGCAGAAATTTCCTCTCCACTATTGCACTGTTTATGGAAAAGCTTGCCAAACTAGCGCCTCTGTTGTGCAGTTTCTTTGTGCCTGTTTGTCATGTTTGTATGGGTAGATAAATACAAATCCCCTAAGGCTGCTTTTCATTGAGTCTTATTCATTTACCTCTCTCCCCACTAGTGCTAACAGACCTAAAGCAAAAAAGGAATTCCCATCACGGAGGCAGCAATGATAATGGTGAAATCTCAGCAGACTCTGCAACAAAACCCAGTGTGGAAATGGGTGCCAGGACTTACTCAACCTCTGCTATTCACGTGCACACTTCAACCCCCATCTCCCGGCTCCAGAGCAGACCAAAAGGTGTGTGGTGCATTTGATACACCAGCTGATAGTGCCAGGCAGGCTGCTCATAGTTCCTGCAAGGCTGCTGGTGGCATTCAAGTACAAAACCTGAGCACTAGTATTTTCACCCCTACTTTATCTGCTGAATGGTTTAATTGATGGAGATGCAGGGTTTACTCACTCTTGTAATGTCATCAACTTGACAGAACACGTTTGAGTGTCAGTGGTTCCCTGCCCAGTGTTTAGAAGATGGGTCTGTAAAACCCTCTTAATCACCTCAGTCTTCTGCACTACATTGGAGTCTGACTTGAAGGATTAACCTTTTTGTGTTCAACTGGCCTTTTACGTTTTATGTTCTTTTCCAGGCTATAATTCAGAAGATAATCTATGTGAACAGTCCCCAGAGATCGAGTTTGCAAGCACCAGGTGGCACGGTAAGCTTGTAGCATGTGTGAGTGCTCTAAATATCTGCATTAAGGCTTTTCATTGTTCATTGCATCCACATGAACTATCTTGGAGTGTTTTAGTTACATTAATACTACAGAAGGAGGTGTAGTAATGCAGTACCGTTTTGGGAATGGGATTCTAACTGTTTCTGGTTTTCTATTGAAGCTTTTAATGGATGTTTTGCCAAAATGAATTTTCAAAACAGTGCTGATGTTGAGGCAAATTGCCTTCCCCACCAACAGACGTTGTGATGCATATCCTACAGATTTGTTGCTGATTTTTCTGGAGAATGTTTAGTTCCTTCCTTAAGGGAGTGAATCAGTAGTAAGAGAAATTTGTTGTGGGGCTTGTGAATGTACGGTGGGAACACTGTTAAAGCAGCAGTACTGCCTG
Organism: Toxostoma redivivum; assembly: GCA_013397375.1. NCBI lineage: Eukaryota > Metazoa > Chordata > Aves > Passeriformes > Mimidae > Toxostoma > Toxostoma redivivum. The sequence goes on from VXBI01003609.1 coordinate 1,838,964, forward strand.
CTTAGAGATTGCAGAAGACTCAATTTGCAAGCTGGCTACCAGCTCCTTCTAAAGAAAACTGCAAAAAAGACAGCAGTTTATTGTTGAGCGTTTTCAGTATCTGCATTACTTTACAGTTACTGTAAAAATCTGGAACATATTTATTTGGGCAAAAAATGAGATAAACAAGATGGATTCTAAACAACTTGAAAAATGAAGATGTTTTCTACTCTGTCCAGATTTTGGCATCCTGTATGTATTATGTTGTTAATGTTTTCAAAGTGACTTAGTTGCACAGGTCCTATTTTCAGAAGGGAGACTGTAGCCAAGTCTTTTAGAGAATCAGAGGAACTTAAGATCTGTTTGTTCAATGCTTGATTTGTGTTTTTCAGTGTCCAGGCCAAACAGTTTAGAGACTAGTAGGAACACTTCCAGCAGTAGTTCACCTCTCAATTTGAAAGGTAAAGCTTTTACAGCTGAATTGTGACAAACAGGAAGTGAAATTTTGTAAAACTGTGTATAAAATGTCATTTTCCTTTCAATTAATTTTGAAGACTTGTTTTGAAATTATAGTGATTATGCAATCTGGACATGGCTGTCTTGGGAATCAAAACTGCTGGCAAGAAGTGCTTTTCTAAGATTGATTCTGGCAAGGGGTGGCTTTTAAGGCAGACAGTCGACTTTTGCTTCAGTCTGACTGGCATCATATTGTGGGAAATACCAGGCCACTCTAAGACTCTCTACAAGAGATCTCTGTGGTTCTTACTCTGCACTCAGCTTGTGTATGGAATCAGTGGGCTCTGGAGATTTGCTTTTGCAAATTGTACATCCTTAAAGGGTGCCAAGAAACCTGACAGTGTGGAAAAATCCACTTTTTGCTTTTCCACTGTCAGGTTCTAGCTCTCAGACCACGCAGCCAAGACTGGGAGATCTTTCAATGACACACAGGTTGTAAAGAGGCAACCTAATATTATCTTACTAATATAAGGCTTATTAGCCCCCAGTGCTGTTTTTATTCTTTGGTGAAGTAGTTGTGTTTGTTTAAAGTGCTGTAAGATATTTAGTAGTCCTGATTTTTCAAAGCTCTGATTGCTTTGAGCTCTGTAGGAGAAAAAAGGAAGGTGAAAAGTCATTGCCACCCAGTCTGTGTGGAAATGGCCTTGGATGATAAAGTTCCTACCCGAGTGTGAAATCTACTGAAATTGTCAGAGCAGTGTCATTAATGGTATTTATGCTTTTCCTCAGGTTCCTTAGACCATATCCATGGTAGAACTGAGAGCCTCAGCAGTGAAGATACGGTGCCAAGCAGAGAGGCACCAATCTTGCTCCGAGAGACGTATTCCCTTCACTCTGCTGCTGCTTTCTTAAGCCCTGGCAGCAGGCATGAGTCCTCCTCTCACAGGAATGGTTTGATGTCCTGTGATATACCTCAGAAGAGCAATCCATCTCTGTCTCACACAGGCAGGCAGCGGTCTGCCTCACCTGGCAGTGAGATGGTAACTTTGGAAGAGTTCTTAGAAGAGAGCAACAGGCTATCTCTACAAAGTGTAAGTAAATAGAGCTAGATAGCCCATTTCAGATGGCAAAAAGACTGTTCAAAGCTGATTTAGGAGGATGAGGGCATAGGGAAGCAGAGATGATCCTTGTTCATATACACGAGTACTATCAAATCTTGCAAAACAAATGAGACAGTTTCATTAACTAAGGTAAAATTAGTTTTCATATTACACTCTTCTAATTTATTTTGGTTTATCAGTTATGGCAAGTCAGATAATTCACTGCAAGTACTGTGTATTGGACTGCTGGGACTTTTTGCTAGCAAATGATTGTGGTCAAGGTTTTGTATCATCAGTTCTCAGCTTCAGGTATTTTTATTTATGAACTTGTAAGTTTTCTGTGTAATTTTCAGCTGCTAAATCTATAATTAGGAATGAGACCTAGAATAGTTTTCAATTGAAGTGCAAAATATGCAGTTGTTAAAACCATCTCATAATCTGAAAATATCAGTGCATTTGAGAAAGACTTTTTTTTTTTGCAGAAGGAAGGTTTTGATACTTTCGCCACTGCCCTGTTAGTTCAATGACTGCAAGAATGTTGTTCATTGAAATGCTTTTTTCAAGAACTAAATGTTTGTTTTCAAGATGGCATTTGTCTTTCACTGCTCAGACATGCTGTACAATAGTCAGGCAGTGCACTATTGAAAAGGTTAATATCTTAAAAACAGTTAATTGATAATGTAAGTGAACAGAGACTTCTGTTTTATTAATGCCTTGGTAAAAGTACTGAAATCATCAGAGCTGTACCTTTTCATGGCATCAGTAAATTCTGGTCCTTGAATTTTCACTGTAATGTTTAAATATACCTCCTACTCCCTCATTATCCTAAGTACAATTCTTAGCTTTTAGAGGTGTTTAAAATTATTACTTTTGTATGTCTGTAACTATCTGACCATGTCCATTTTCATTCTTTCTGTCATCCTATTCCTTTTCAGCATCGGCGCAGTTTAAATGAGAGTGAAATGATTTCATTGCACCAATTTCTGTTAGAAGCTGATTCACTGTATCCCTCTTGCTACTTCCCATGTCCTTCCATTCATCAGGAACATTCGCAGTCACTCGAATCGGTCCTCAGTGTTTCATATCCCGACAGCATGAGGCACAGAACAGGCAGGGGAAATAGGAGATCTGCTTCATTCTATATCCCCAGGGTATCCATTGTTCTTATTATGAAGGCAGCAGCTCCTGACTTACCACAGCTTTTGCTAGCATATTAATACCTGTAGAAGCATACTGTAACTCCTAGTTGTTACTTTAAAGGCTGGCAGATGACTTGCATTAATTGCTCATGAAGTATTTGCAGTGTTTGTTCATACAGATGCGTGTTTTCAGAGGACTCGTCATTCTGTAATGTTAATGTGCGTAACAGCTGTTTAAATAAAGTTAAAAATAACCTTAACACTTTAACACTTAGTTGAGCTTAGAAATTTTCACACTGCACTATTACCATTGATGGTGTTGGCTTATGGAAAATTAGTTTTTTGACTGGAAGAAATATTTGGAACACTAGTGAAATAAGCATATTAAGCTTTAAACATGCTCCCTAGAGAAGAGTAAAGAAGTAAATTTCATGAGCTTGTTCAGCATGTTGTTTGTAATGACAGCACGTCCCTTAACTGTTCTGAGCATGCCTTTTTACTAATAGTACAATGGCAGCTGATCGAACATCACCATTTTTGGATTGCATGGACCATCCTCATGAAATACTCGTATATTTTCTTTAACTGCCAGGTTAATTGTCTGACTTGAAATTCAGAAATTCATTGTAAGCAAACAATTTTTGTAAAAATTTTTTGTACGTTTCATTGTATTGTACATGCAGCTTTTAACATACATAGTATATTGAGTGGGAGAGGTGAAGGGAATCAATGGAGAAGGAATTAAACATTTTTGTAATGCTAGCACATCTCCCCAAGGTATTGACTTCTGTTACATTCCTGAAGTTACAGTAGAGAGTTATCCAGATGAACTATATTTTGGAATATGACAGACATAATTGAGATCTGCTGATACCAATGGCTGATGTCATCAATATGATATTGATGTTAGAGTGACAGTGGCTGATGTGAAAGGAAGCAAAAGAGCTGCTGTCCATGTTGCAACCAAAATTATTTAAAAATTATGACAATTAACCTGGTAATCAGGGCTGTCACAATCAAATTACGATAAGCACATTATTCCTTGAGGTGGATTTATACCCATTTTAAACAGTCATCTCTTCTGGTTCCACTGAGTAAAATCTATGATTGTGTTTGTCTTAAATTAAGTGGGAAGGAAGATTTTGTGAATACCAAGTATTGATACATGATTCTTTAAACAAAATGTGTTGTCGTTAATGTGATGTGCATATTTTCTCACACCAGGGCCTCTCCACTAACAGAGATGACTTGCTCAGCGATTATTTTAGGAAAGCAAATGAGCCTTCAGCTACTGGGAACTTGCTGGTTCAGCCATCCAGAAAGGAGGCTGCTAAGATGCCCACTAGTCTTGTTGCTCCAACTGTGAAGATGGCCGTGGCTAGTGAAGAAGGAAGACCAGCTAAGCCTGACAATTACATGAAGCCAAACCTCAAACAAGTTGAACCTGATGCTCTGGCAAACCCCCAAGGGTCCCTTAAGCTTCCTCACACACCACAGCACCAGTCTGCCAGCGGGGTGCGGCAGACGGCACAGCCTCAGCAGCCTGGAACCGTGAGCAGGAGGAGTACGTCACTGAACAGGGCATTTAGCTTGGCCTCTGCAGACCTCCTCAGGGCCACTGGCCCAGAGGCCTACAGGCAGGAGAGCCCTCAGAAGTCAGGAGCAGAGCTGCATGGGGGCAGGGACACTGTCTGTCAGAGCGCCAGGGCTTCTGTGCCAACGAACTCCCAGGCACCCTTAAGAGAGAGGCCACAGTCTGCAAAAGTGGCAGGTTCTTTGCAAGGTGTCGATTCCCGCTGTCGGCAGCTTGATGTGAGGCGCCTTTCCCTGGTCCCACCAAAAGATGAGAGGCCACTTTCCTTCCATCAGTTCTCTGCCTTGCCCACTGCATCCACCAGCAGTCTGAATGTCCAGCAGCAAGAGCGTGTGAACCCTGGGCAACACTACTCATCTGCATCCCATACTCCCTCAAAAGTCAAACCCAAGTCAGCACCTCGTACTGAGGAGGTGGCCACAGTGGCCCCTGCCAGAGCTGTTTGCAGCAGCACTGAGGGAATTACTTCCCCAGGGCAAGGCCAGGGCGATGCCCTACTTACCAAGTGCCAGGGTAAGCTGTCAGAAAGCAGCTCTGGAGCTAGAGAGGAGCCCGAGAGAGCAAACAGCTCCAACAGCACTCCTGGGTCTCCTGATCCCCAGGGAGACCAGCAGACAGTTTGGTATGAGTATGGCTGTGTGTAACCCACAGGTGTAGCTGCAATATGTGTGCTTGGTATGGCTGATATCCAGGTACCATTTATCTAGACACTGTCAGGTCTTAAAAGGCATCACCTGCAGGCTGCTCTGAGTATTCTCTGAGTACTGTTTCCTAGTTGGACAAAATGTGATTAAGAGAATCAAGGAGCAAAACCCCAGTCCTTCTGACACTGTTGTGCCTAAAACAAAGTGCAAGCCTGACCTAATCCCACAGCGAACTTGGCACTTGATTCTCAGAGGTTCTGAGCAATTCCCAGTCCAGCAGAAGCTTAACAGGGTCCTCTGTCATTGCTGCACTGTGCACCCTTTCTGCATGCATTAAAGAAAAGTTTCACAGGTCCTGTATGTGCTTAACTCAGCCCCACCATTGGTAAATAACTATACTGAAAAGGTCATATAAAAGCCAAACTTCTCCCCCAAAGACAGAACCAAATGCTTAAGTAGCATAGAGATGAAGAGCAAAAGTGCTTGTCTTTAGCCGTGGATCTGGTAAAATCTATTTTTCTAACCACAGGCACATCTCATAGAAGGTATTGTATAGACTTCAAGGTCACATCTCAACCTTTCCCACTTGGACTATGTAAACACAGAAGCCAGCATAATTACCCCACTGCCTTCACTATAGCTGCAACTCAGTGGCTCCTTGACTCTGCGGAGTGGTGCTGCCTTTTGATACTTGTTTTATCTTTTATACAAACACTGGAACTAATGCAGCCTTTCAGGGGAGATGCCATTTCAATTGCAAAGGTGGCATCTCGTGTACAAAAGTGTCTTGTAAGTATGTATATAAGAAGCTCAAGTACTGTGTAAGAATGCTGTGTAAATTGTATTATTACACCCTTGTGTGCATGACAGCCCACATCCTGTGTGGGCTTTTGTCTCTTAGAAATCCTTGTTTGTCTCCAAGAACTTTTCTCAGTCTAGAAAGCAAAATAATTTTGTACACATGTGAAAGAAATATACTTTTAAAAATCTATTTATGTGCAAAGAAGTTCCTTGTATGTTTCTTCAGAATGTCATCAGCTGCTTATGTATATATGATCAAATGTGTATCTTTAATTCCATGTTTGTAAAGCTGTTGTTCTTGCAATAGACTAAATCCTTAAATACTTCTTTTGCTGGTTCTGATTTAATTTAGTAAAAGATAAAACTGATTAATTTGATGATGTTTTTGTTACCTAATATGTAGCAATCCCATTCTGAAAACCACAAAATTGTTTATAATAAAGATGGAAATAAAATAGATTAATGTCATACTTTTTGTCCTTGAAAAAATAAAAACCCCCAAAAATGTGATTCACAGTGCTGGAGATCTGTCTGTAACAGCTTTTCATAAGCCTTAGTATTGATTTGCATGTCTATCTCATGAAGTTGAATTGGTTTTATAATGTAGAAGGTGTACCAGAAGTCTTTTTGTTTTATTGTAACCTTCTTACTGAAGACTGCAGGAGGGTTGAACATGCAAAACAAGTGACTTACAGTTCACTCTATAATTGGACCATGACATTTTTGTTCTTCTCCAGCCACTTCACACAAGGGCAAACATGCTGTCAATTTTGACTGAGCTTGCATCTTGTATAGTGTATTTTTACTTAACTCTCAGGATGCCTTATGAAAGTGAGAAATTACTCATTTTTCAATATGGAGAGAATGGCAAAAAAAACACTGTCTTCTCTACTCTTTTAATTGCAAATTATAGTTTTGCAACAAATTTAAAATTATGTGCGCTATATGGCAATTTTAGAACATAATGAATGTTCTGGAACACTGAAATTCTTCCAGAAATTTTATCTCAAGATATATTCTTGGCCAGACCACTGAAGGTTCAAGACTGGTGTTTCTCCCTGGTTTCAGCTCCTTTTTGGAGGACATGTGCAGGCTGGGTTGCTGAGGAATCGATCTGTGACTTTAGTTACTGTAGATTTGCTTTTGCTATAAATGTCTGCCCAGTGGCACATCGTAGTTGTCAGTTTCTGGATTATTTGCAATTTTTTACCTTATCAGTTCTAGCGAGTTTGAATTTAAAAAGTAGTAAATACAGTTGTAGTACCATTCAGATGTGGGATAGTTCTAAATACAGAAGTTATGCCATGGAACAGCTGTTGAAGCACACAGTGCTGTCTGTGGCACTCCGGCCTTTCTGGGGATGTTAAGGAAAGTTTTGATACAGGTGCCTGCCCTGCCATGGCAGATGCGGTTATTTTGCGATCTTCTCAGTTGTGTGATTAATTGGTTGATCAACTGATTGATCACTTGATTGATCAATTGTTGTCAGTTCCCTGGCGAGCACGGCGCCTCCCGGCCGCGCTCCCGCCGTGCGCTGCGCGCTCCCGTAGGGAGCGGGCTGGGCGGGAGAGGCCTGCCCACAGCGCGGGGCTGCTGCGCTTCGGCTTCCTGGGGCGCCCAGAGCAGCGGGAGCACAACACGGGCCTTTGGGTGCCTGAGGGGGGGCAAGCAATTGTGTTAGAGAGAGGCAGAGATCGGCAGATCCTCCCAGATTTGGGCGGGTGGAGGTGCCATGAGGCACTTGAGTGAGGTGGTGGGAGCTGCGGAGAGAGGCGTTCCCGTGAGGGTGAAGGATGGCGCCGAGCTCCCAGCCCTTTCTCAGTGCCTTCCAAGAAATGAAGATGAAATAGCGGCCGTTTCAATCTGCGGCTTGTGCGGCCGGACCAGGCTGCGGGAGGGGCACAGCGAGCTGGCTGAGGCCACAGCTGCCTCTTGGACACGGGAAAAGGGATCTCCAGGAGCGCCAGGCTTCGGCACACTGGCCTTTCACAGCTCTGCTCGGGCTGTAGGATGCTGATATTTCCTGGCGAGAGGGAAGGGTGTGCTCTCTGGAGGTTGCTAATTATGTGCTAAGTGGTGCTGCAAATGGTTGTGGATTCAACGCTTCAAGCCGTTCAGTGGCTCGTTAATTCTCGAGATGGAGTTTTCTATGAAAGGACGGGGTTTTTTTGAAGGGGATCCATCCCGAGGAAGCAGCTAAGTTGCCAGCAGTTTTCCAAGAAACCCGAAGGGCTCTGACTTTGGCGACACCCGCTCCCTGCAGTGTGCTCAGACTCTGAAGTCAGCGAAGCTGCTTGACTCAAGGACACAAATGGTGGTGTGTGTTTGAAGTAAAATAAATGACTGCTGTGGGAAAAGCTGCCGGGGCTGCGTGCTCTGCAGTGACAGACTATATCCTTCGCAAGAAAGCTGAGGTCCTTCACAGAGACAGCGTGTCACGGAAACCTTTTCCCATTAGATATTCTTCTGCTGTTCTCAAACTTGGGACTTGATTGTGAAGTGAGCAGACCTTTTCTGATTTCAGCTGAGTTCAGAGCTTAAAACCACCAGAAGAAGAATTTGAAAAAACAGAATTTACTTTTTTCTTTCTATAATGAGGGAAGTTCTACGTGTTAAGGACATTGAAAAAATAGCTAGTGCTTAGCTTAGGAAAACTGCATCCGTATGTGGTTGGAAGTTATTTCTGATTGTCCAGACATTTGGGGACATACTAGCTCAGCCACAGGTAAATGATTTCACAACAGAACATGGAAGACATTTACCCAGAAATTGTTAGTTCACGTGAAAGGATTACAGCCTGTATGTTAAATTGATGTACAAAGAACAACACAATTTCTTATTTTTTTTTCTGGTTAAACATGAACCCAGCTGTCCACAGAGCATTTGATTATGGTTTTGCATTTTTGGATGAAGGGGGCAGCAGAGCGTGGAATCAATTATAGATTTCACCAAAATAATTTATCCTAAAATTTGCTTCTCTGCCCATCATAATCATGGAATATCAGATCCCAACAACACTGGAAATGTTTGGGACGAGGTGGAAAATCTGTGAATATTTTTGCAAATCACCAGTACCAGGCAGAATTAACTTGATGTAACAATGCAGAGTGAAATAATTCAGTTACTAAAAATAACAAATTTCAAAATGAAGTAATTTTTATGAATTAAATGAAGTAATTGTTATGAAGGGCTCCTAGACTGGAGAATTAGACTGGGCCATGAAGGACTTTCTTGGAGACTGGTGCTAGAGGCTGCCATATGAACTAGGACAGAATGGCATCAGCTGGAAAAGGGTGAAAAAAGTTGTTATTTAAGAGACCACTGACAGGAGTTTAAAGTTACTGGGAGAAGCTATGGCAAGTTTTGCAAAACTAAATGGTATTTTTCCAGTTACGAGGATTTTTTCGAAAGAGAACAGTAGAAAATTGAGGGCTGCTGTTCAATAGGTTCTCAAATAGGAAAGTCCTTGAAAGGCTAACCTATGTCCTAAAGACAGAAATGTGAGTTAGTGAAGTGTGACAGAAAACTGAGGTTAGTTCAGATTTGAAGAATTGTGAAGAATCCCATTAAAGAGTAACATAGATGAATAAGGGGCCCCAGTGAAAGAGCACTTGTGCTTCTCTCAGCTGAAACATGAAAGAGACAGTTTATTTATTGACTCTCATGGGGGGGTTAGGATGTTATGGTAGGGAAGCAAAACTGGTTTTCTCCTGAGAACAGGATGATGAAATGTGGTTATTCCACAGAAACTAGGAATGTAAAACATGTCCAAAACATAACACAGAATGCCATGGAAACTGTCAGCTCATCATTCCCAGATGTTCTAATCAGTTCTAGTTAAAATACTTGGACATTTTAATCCAAAGATTATCATAATTGAGGATTATGTAGCTCTGATGGTGAGACCATGCCAAAGTGTGTGATATATGTGTTGCGTACCAGAATGAAAAAGAGCAGCAGATCTGAGCATGGACACCAGCCTGTGAAAAGCTGTATTGCATGAGGGAAAGCAAAAGCAGTCCAGCTCCCTCTGCAGTGAGTGACACCCTATGGTGTGATCTGAAACTCTGCTAAAGGAGAGAGTGCTTAGGAAAGGGAAAATGAAGCTATTGGTGAGACTCATTGCACCAGGCTCTTATGAAATTAAATAGCTCAATAGAATATCATAGTGTTATAATAGTTCTGATTTATGATATAAGAGGGTTCAAGGGAGAGCTAAACAGCCTCTGCTTTAAGAAAACACCATCACATAAAAGAGTCTTCTGCTTCCTCTCCAACATCATGTGCTGGCTGCCTTTGGATTCCACATTTGGCACCGTGAGCACCTTCTCCATGTAAAAAACCCTGAAATTTACAAGTCAAAGATTACCTCAGTTTTTGCAGTTGCTGAGTGGTCTGGAAGTACAAGATGCACTAATGACAAGAAAAGCACAGTTTGTGTTTGGGAACACACTGCTAAGGAAGAACATGAGAGTTTGAGAAGGATATTCCAGATGGAGAAGCAAAACTTGCCAGTGGACTGCTGAGGCATCTCTAGAGACTTGCATTGGAGGGAAGAGGGAGTTTTCTGCAAGAAGTGGAAAAGTATGTCTGAAGAACTGAGGTGAGTGTTTCATAGGGCTACTACTGTGATTGTTTTACCATTTGGCAGCGTATTGTGAAGGTTATGGGATTTGGAAATCTATGTTCCCTTGCCATTTTAAGTACCTCTGACCAAAATTATCCCGGTCTTGTTAAACCCATTAAAAATTTCTTCCTTGCACCTTTGCAAGAGAATTTTTTTCTCTAGTTATGCAAAACTTGGACTTGCATTTTTGTGCACTGTGAGCCCACAAAATACCTAATCCACAGATAAGTGTGTTTTAGAGCTGCTGGGGATGTTCAGCTGCAGTATCTTAGCCTCCTACAGGATGGAAAGTTCCCAATCAGTTTGAGTGCCCCTGTACGACCCTTATGGCTATTTGTAAATGAAAGTAGAAGAAATCATGCAAATTGGGGAAATTTATGTGAAGTAAAAATCTTGGGAACTCTTTTTACACCTGCAATCCTCTGAACAAGGACTGCTTGCTCACTGTAGTATAAAAGCCTGTCAGAGTTCAAGGAGCATTTAGATGATGCTCTTAGTCATGTGACTGAGTGTTAGATAGTCCTGCAAGGAGCAAGGAGTTGGACTCAGTAATCCTTACGAGTCTCTTCCAATCCAGTATGTTCTATGATTCTGTGAAAAAGCAGATGGAGAAAACAGGTAGGCACAAACTGTATGGGATAGACCTTGTATCAATTTAGTTGGAATTCAACTAAAATTAAGCTAAAGTTGGTAACCTTCAATTAGCTCAATCTCTTGAGCTTGCTCACAGCTTTTTTGGTCCTTCAGTAAATGATGCAAAGGGGTAGAATGCTTTAGGAAGTTGTATTAACAGCATTGTGTAAGCAGGACTGTACTGTTTATGTACTCCCTTTCCATCATACCTCCCAGCTTTCTGATACAGGTGCTCCTTCTCCATGCAGAGTAGTTTTAGATCAGTTAGAGCACAAAAGGTTTAAAGCAGCATCCAGTGAGGGAACCACTGTGTGCACTCCAGAATGCAGCTTTGGTACCTCCACTGGCAAGAGGATCTCTCTGCTATTGCTATTTTTCTTGTGTTTCCGCACATTGGCATTTTGCTCCTGGATAGCTGAGGCTTAAAGAAGGTGTGGTTATGTATGTTTGATCCATACAGAGAGAACAGTATATTTTTAGTGCTTTGGTGTACTCTTAAAACTACTTCTTCCAACAACAATCACATGGTGTGCTGGTAGAAAATTCTTTGCCTGAAGTATAGGAGCCTTCTTGCTCGATCCTGTCCTACAGCACAGATAGTGCAAGCAGCTACTACAGTCTGGTCAAGCCCATTTCACCTCCAGCACCTTTCCTTCCTTTGTGACTTCTCCTTGCCAGCAGTAGACATCTTTCTGTTCTTCGGTCCAGAGTATTACCTTTACTCTCTGTGGGAACTAGCTAACACTTAAAAATATTAATAGGATGATGCATTTAAGAAGATCCATGTCACTTTTTTGCATATTGAGGCAATATTGTTTCTATTTAGTCTTCAGTATTTTTAACAGTACAAGTTTCCACATCATTTTCATTGTTTTAGAATTTCCTTCCTTGCTTATTTTGGCTTCTTTAATTGAAAAAAACTTGGAATTCCTGAAGTCCAGTTCTATTACCTACATTTAGCTCCTGTGGACACAGATCCTTTTCCTTGTTTATTTAACCAGCCATATCAAGGGTAACAGCGTCCCATTTGGCAGATCCTGAATTCCCACCCTGCCCTATGAACACATGCTTGTTCTCTTCTTATGTAATCAGGCAAATGAATGAAAACAAATACCAACAAGACTTTATTGTATCAAATTTCATCCACATGAATTTTTGTAACTAAAATCAGAAGAAATGTTCTCTCCACATGTTAAACTCCACAGGTTGTATCTGTTTAATGGGGTTTATCTGGAAAAGGACAATATACTTTAGAAAGGAATCTAAAACTGAATGTGAGAAGGAAAGCAAAAAGTGAACTCAGTGACCCCTGTCTACTGTTTTTAGCACAATGTCTGTAGCAATGTTTTATGGCAAACACCATTATCTGAGGAGCTATGAATATTCATACTTTGATATAAGATTCAGGACTATTTTGTCCTTGAAGTATTAGTTCAAGGGCATTTAGGCCTCATCTTCCTCACTGCACTGGGGTATTGGTGTATGGACTACCTTATGACTACAGTTCTTCTCGAACTAAAATTCCCAAATCTGTGCTTATAGGGTGAAGAGGAGCAGCACAGGAGATTAAGTCCACATGGCTGTCCCCCCACTTACCTGTGACCAGCCTTCTTTTCCATAGCTGAATGGAAGTTCATGAATACATTTATAGTGTACCAACACATCCACGATCATCCATGGGTCCTTGCAACCAAGGGGTTGTGTCTCTAGGGGCACCATAACTAGGGAAAGAATTAATTCAATCTGTTCTGTAGATAACAAGAACAGAGGTATTTTAGCCTGGATTCGGGAGTAGCTGTAATGACTACCAATAATTTCACTGCTCTTGATGCTGAGATTTTTAAAAAACTTTTTTATTCATTCTGATAGTCTTGGCATAGGAATTTCTACATTCTCGACTTCCTTTGTGTCTTCATCTGCATTGTTTAATATTGTCAGCAGAAACAGGCAGAGCTCCTGGATAGCGGTGTGATGCTCATATCACCTCACTCTTCACTCCTCTGTAAGAGTGAGGCCTTTCTGCCTTTATAGAAAAAGGGAAGAGCTGGGTGCTTGCAGCTGCACCACAGAGCACTCTAGCATAGGCCAGTTGATCCTCTACAGGTCCTTAATCCTCTGCAGATGACCACTGGTAATCCACATGTAGCCACCATACTTGATATTACTTGGTTGCCAAGTTCACCCCACTAAGCCCATTTCTAGTGTGCAAAATGAAGTCTCTGTGTTGGATGTTTGCAGTCTAGGTGCAAAAGAGCGTTAAATTGCATTTTCAGTGTAAATGAAACATGTTTCCTGCCTCAGGAAGGAATTAGAGAGGCATGTGTTCCCTGGAAAAAAAACCCAACCCTGTGTGGATGGCTGGCTGTCCCTGTCTAGCTTATTGAGTCCTTGCTGCCCTTCCAGGTTCCTGCCTCTGCTGAGGTGGGCAAAAGTAGGACATTTTGAATGCTTTTGAAATTAAATTTTGAAGGAGCTTGGTAAACACCAGCATAGTGAGGACAGAGCGAATTTCCTGCTGGTCACATGTTCCTGTAAACAACCTGTTGCCCTTCTAACTTGTGGGAAAGGTTAAAAATAACATGGTACAGTGCAAATGGGGACAAGAGCAGAAGCAAAAGAAAATGGGAGGAGAACAGCTAGATAAAACAAGATGCCTGGCTGCAGTGAAACCTCTGAAATAAGTGAGGCATTTTGTTGCACAGCTGCCCCTTCAGGCAGTGTAAGAGCTGGCCCATCAGGGACTGTAGGGTGGTACCAGAAGAGTATTAGCAAGTCCTTGTTACTCAGCTATAGAAAATGGGAATGTCTCTGTGGCTTGTCACTGCAAAAGAGAGAACTTATTTGTTTTCCTCTTTTCCTGGGTGCTTGAAACCATTTAAATCAAATTTCAAAGGAAAGTTGACCCTCATAGGCAAAGCATAGATCAGGTACTTGGAATCAATGCCAACACTGCCAGAAAGGGCCTCTGCTGGAATATGCTTAAGGAGGGATGCTGGTGACATGGAAAAGGGACCAATGTGGGTGAGCAGAGGCCTGGAAAACATGATCTACAAAAAACATTGGAGAAGTGGGGTTGCTTAATCTGCAAAAATTGAAGAGGGGCAGCATGATTAATCCTCAGACATTTAGATGATCAATACTGAGAAAGGTAGCTATAGTCTGTTTTTCATGTACATTCACAGAAGGGTAATAAAAAGGTAAATTAATTGGAAACATGGAAGGTAAAGATTTTTATATTAGTGCAAGCGTCTTAGGAACAGTCCTAGCCATGGAATTGAGACATTGCAAGAGCTGAGGCAGAATCTTCCTTAATAGCAATTTAAGAGAATCTGAACCTCTAGAGGAGCTAGTCTAGTTTTCCTCAATGAATAAGGAGATGGTCTAGATTACCTCCTTCCTGCTGCATTTTCATGACATCTGTGCCATTTATAACACCAGTTTAGTTCCATTCTTTTTGAATCTTGCTGCTTCTGGTTTTGACATATGCAAGCCAGGAGCAATTAAATTCAATAGTGTTACTTAATCATCACATGCATTAAAACGATTTGACCAAAGTGAGCAAAAAAGCTAGAATTGCTGCTTACAGCAAGTAATAGCTGTTTGTCAGCTTTAATAACTACTGTATAATTCATAGAGATAAAAGGCTGCAAAAATGTTATTTCTTTTCATTTTGAGAGTTTTAAATATGGCCAGCTTGCAGTGGCTGAGTATGTATGATGGAGGTGGCAACACATGGCTCTACCTTCTTGGAAGTGAAGAGGGCAAGTGGCCCAAGACCCTAAATCCCATTATTTTAGTTACCTGCTTTACAGCATCTGCATGCTAAGACAAGCAAAATAGAATGTCTGTATGAAAAAGAAACAAACCCAGGATTTTTCTGGAGTTTATTTTCCTCTGTAATTTTCTGAGAGGGAGGTTTGTGGAAGACATTGTTTCTGTTCCGCTTGCAAGGAATAATTTACCAGCTGCATGGGTGAGACGCTGCCTTTTAGCCTGCTATGATAGACCTGTACTGTGTCTGATGAGCAAGGTTCAGGCTGTGCTTTCTGGATATTCTGTACACCTGTATCCAACATTGGTATAACACTCTGAGCATGTACACACATTAGCATGGCAAGACTACTGCAGCCAAGGTGGGAACCAGGAAAGATATACTGTCTACCGTGTTACCTCTGCCAGTACCTCTGCTTTCCCTGGCACCCAAAGGGTAATCACTGTCTGTGGGTCTTCTCAGGGCTTGTTCCCTATCTGCAGCCTGGGCTCTGCAGAAGGTGGAATGCTTTCCCTGCAGCCACCAGTGAGAACTGTGTACTACATGATCTCTGCCCTAGACTGTCTCTCAGGGGAGGCAAGCAGCCCACTTGCCTCTGTTGCTTTTTACTGAAGAGTAGTGTACATACTTCTAAGGAAGTTACTGCACTTCATTTTCTTTATACCATCTTTTATAAATTCTTCAATGAAAGTGTTGCAGTATCCAAGGGTACAACTGTTTCTGTTAGCTATGGGTACTCTCCAGGTATTTCCAAGTTTTCTAAATGTTCTTGTGTTTTCTCCCTGTTTTTATTTGTTTTACTTTTTCTGGTTTTTTGTTTTGTTTTGTTTTGTTTTGTTTTATTTCTTTCCTGTGCTTATGTCACTCTGCTTTCCACCAGGTTGGAAATGGAGAACATGTCTTGGAGTTCCCTGCACAAGAGTCCTGTTTCCAGGGTCACTGTGTCTGGCTGCCCTCAGAGCACTGTTGCCCATTGCAGTGAGCAGAAGGGAGCTCTGGTTGGGTGCTGCTCTGACCATGCAGTGCCACTGGTGTCCCTACAGCTGCATGGCAGAGCACTGCATCAGGTGAGCTACACACCAATTTAGAGCCTGAGCTGGTAACAGCTTTTGTTTCCAGCTTCAATGGTGTAATTGGTATTTATCTGTGTTTTTAAGAGTAGCATGTTTCAGTTTGAGTGAGACGATTTAATACATATCCCACAGTGCAGCTTTCACTCCTGTGGGAATAGGGGAAGTGGTGTGAGTTAGCAGGAGGTCAGCTTTTTCATCTGCTACACCCTTCCTGAATGACCTTGGGCAAGCCCTTCAGTCTGTTTATGCCTCAGTCTGTCTGACTGTGTAGACAAGAGAGGAAGGCACTGCCCCCCCTCACAGTCCTTGCTCTTTCACAGTAAAAGACGATGCTTCCTTTTTCAGAGATCATCTTCTGCTGTGTTTGGATGTAATGGTCTGATTTCCCGTGCTCTAGAAACAATTTACTGTAAATGATACTAATAACAACACTAACACTCTGTGTACTTTTCAATATGCCTGCATGAGGCCACATCTGTGTGTGTTTAGATAAGTTGGAAGCAGCTGGATTTGGCCTCTGCACCAGCTGCTGTGATCAGACTGCAGTTCTCTGTTGGTCAGTGTGTGTACTGATGTTGATGGCAGGGAACACTACTCTGTGCACTTTGCAATATCTGTATTTGGTGCCTGCTTTTGGCACTCTCATCTGTCTCACTTATGAATGAGTGGGTGGCGGAGGAGAGGGCTGGGCTGGGCTGGGCTGACTCCTCCACGGATGAACCATAAAGAGCACAGGAGCTGAAACACAATCTCCTCCTCCTTTCCTGCACTGTTTCACGGACAGCCTTGCTCACAACTGGGAGGAGGACAGCCACACCGGCAGCCTGAGCAGGAGCAAGGAGAAGGGAAGTTTTGTGCTATTCACATTGCAGGCAAAACCTCTTTGCATAAACTCTGCTAACAGGTGAGTATAATTTTTATCTATTCATTCATGAAAGCTAGTTAATTTTCCATCACTGAGCAGATCTCATCCCTGGAGAGGTGGTAACACAGTTTTCTAGCTGAGTTGTTAAAGGAAAGCAATGAGGGGCTCCAAGGACTCAACCAAAACAATGTGTCCAAAAACTTTACAACTTCAAAATTAATTTTCTTGCCAAAATTTCTACTAGAAGGAACTTTGAATAAAGATTTTGCCAAAGATTTTCTTGAGTTCCAATTAGGCACAAGGAGAGCGGAATGTTCAAGTTGTATTGATGAAAGGAAATGGTTGAGATAAACTGAGAAACTGCTGTTTGCAGCAAGGAATCAGAGCAGTAGCCTGTAGATAAGTTCCTGGAGTTGTTTTCAGAGAACTTACTAGTACTGTATAAGTTGCATAGATACAAGATATTTTGAAGGACTAGTAAGTGACTTAAATACTTTATTTCCCCTGAGAACACAAAGTTACACCTATCAGGAAACTGTTAAACCACATACCTTGATGTGTCCTGCTCTGTTATATATATAACCTATATAGTTTTATCTTTGTATCTCAAATGTATGTCATTACTATATTTTCCAAACACTAAGCCACTTTTCTTGCTGCTGAAAAAAATTAATATTTTTTGCAATAGGATAAATAACTTTTGTTCATTACTGTAGCTTGTCCTTGTCATGAGAACTTTTTTCCTGTTCTTGTCAGTTTTTGTAAAGAAACAAGAAAAGCAATTCACTGAGTGATGCTTTCTTCTTTTGTGTGTTGCATGTGGAGGGAAGCTGAGAAATAGAGAATTTAAAGGAATATAACAGCTTGTCCTGTCCTCTTCTGTTCAAAACACATGCTGGTATTTATTAATAAAAATATAAGGAAACTTAACAGTAAAGTAAGTAAAAATGGCAACATGTAGGCTCATAAGATGTGATAGTGTCACTGTGAGCATTATGGGACTTTCTGAGCAGTCTGTTAGTCAGTACCCACCGTGACTTTTTCCATATTAGCACCCTTTATTCACACTGGTCCCAGAGGAGCAGTGTCTAACCACTTCTTCTTTCAAGTTCTCTTTAATCAAGAAGCCACTAAAAGGTAGTCAATCCTGTGCATTTAACACCTACTCTTTCATTTCTTCTTTGAGGAAACAAAATTTTCTGCTGTCCTCGCCCCTATCCTTCCTGCCTCCCCATCTTAGTGCTGCCATGTTCTTGTTCCCCCATATCAGGCTTCTCCTCCACATGCACTTGTCAAGACTTTCTGTTACACAAGTGAAGAGGTGGAAGAGTGCCATTTCCAGTTTATTTTACACTTGGTGCTATACAGCTGCAGGTAAGAGGATAACATAGAAAGTACACGCCCAAAATTTTAAAAGCCTTTACAGGGTCTAGGAAGAATACTGTAAAAAAATATTGAGTTTATAGGATCAGACAAGTATGTTGTTCTGTGACAGCCGAGGTGAAAATGTCTACATCACACCATTGTGATTTGAATATCACAATTTTAAATGAAGAAAGATTTGGTCGTTCCAATATCTCATTAAAAAAACTTGACACCTTCAGTGAGAGGTACTGATTTCACTTTGTGGCTGGTGGGCAAAAATTGACTCCCTTTGTTCTGGATCTGAGGACTGGAAGCAAACTTATAGCAATGGTAAAAGAGAGAAGAGGGATATGGGGAAAGGGAAGAGAAGGGAGGAAAGTGAGTCTCTGCAGAGCTAGGTGTACACAGATGTCAGTGTACTAGATGTCATTGATTAGGGTGAGCCTGAGGCTGCTTGTGAGGTCAGACAGACAGGAAGCTTCTTACCTCTGGCTGAGTACAGGTGCACAGGGCCAAGTGTTCAAAGGTGGGGACATTAGTGTAAATTTTCCTCACCTAACCAGCCTTGTGGATGGTGTCACTCAGATTTACCAGCTGATGCTCTAAATGCGAGTTTTCTTGGCATGCCAGTGAACAGTGCGTGGAGAAGAAAATTTCTTTCCTTCCAGTTTTTCTAGTCCTGACCTGGTGGTGCATTCATGGTGCCTTGGGGTTTCACTTCTGATGGAGGTATTGTGTCAGTGTGGTGGTAACTAAAGGAAGTCATGTCCACTCCTGAGGACTTGGTAATTATTTTTAAGGGAAGAACTGTGGAAAGAGAACTCCAAGCATGGCAGTCTTATGAGGCTCATTACCTTATAATTAGCTGATTGTCTCCTCTAATAGGTTTGTTTTTCCTATAAAGCTTATTCTGAGTGGCTTTTATTGCTTGTTATGAATTATTCTGCCAGCTGAAGCATTTGCAGAGCTGCTGACCCTGACAGCTGGTGGCAATTGTTTTTGAAAAGACACAGAACAGTTTTAATGTTTAGAAGAAACTGACCAATAATTTTAACTAAAGGTACTGGTAAGCAACAGCAGCTAAGAAAAACATTGCAGTTTATTCTCTGAGGCATACATCCACTGTAACACTTTTTCTCCACTAGAAACATAATTTTCAACTCTGTTATAGCATAGGAAAACAAGAGCTTTTTAGGCACTTTTTCTGGAAGCTGTAGTTAATTTGTCTGAAAAAGAGTAGATAATAGGTTTAAAACCCTGTTAGAGGGAGGGTGAGAAACAAGCTCACCTGAAAGTATATGCTCTGATCCTCTCCATGGAGCCCTCTTGCCAGAAATTGTTTCTGTGTCAACAAACTTCTTTCCAGCTGGGTTGTCTTGGAATTTGATCTGGGATTGCTTAGGCTCAGATCTGTCACCATGCCAGAATCAAACAGAAATGTAAAACTGATCTGACCTGCATGTAACAGACAGCACTCTGCTCCTGTTACTGTAGCTACACAGGAGCTGTTCTCTTGTCATTCTCCACTCAGAAATTGCTACAGACAGCTATTGCTGCTAGGATGAGCCTGGACTTTCGTTTCCTAACATCAAGGTTTCAAGCTTCCTTTCTCTTAAGTTGTGTCCTATGGGCCAGAGGTAAAGACACAAAGCTTAGAAGATACGTTGACCTGCCAACAGAGAAAGGGGAAATAAATAACGAATTAATTACAAAAGCAAATGTAATTGAACTGTCAAAGTTCAGTCACTTTAATGACACCTGAATAAAATGCTAAAATACCAATAGAGAAATGTTTCAGACATCTCTTGGTTTAACTTTCTTTTAGCTCAATATTTTAGTAACCATTAGGATGTTATCATTTTATATCTGGAAACATTTAATCTTCCTTCTGCCAAGGAAAAAGAGTTTTTACTCTGTGATGGATTATGATTTAGTGTCTACTCATATCTAATTAGAGGGTGTAACTGGTTTATGATCCATATTTCAGAACTGTTCAGACATAGCTTTTAAAATAGCAATTGTCTTTTAAACTTACAAGAGGTTTAAACTAAAATCTGTGAATCTATAATGTCAGAACATTATTATTTGGAATTTGAACTTATGTCCAAATTTCAGAGTTGGTTTTACACCTCCATCCCAAAGCAGGGCCTGGATTTCTAAACAATTCTCAATTTGGATTCTCATATCTCCTGTGCCTGTGCCAGCTTTTTCATCTCCTCAAGAGCTCATCAGAACTCCTCTGTAACAAGCATTTGATCTCTCTTTTTTCTCTAGTCAGAAGCATGTTTGGAAGTGTGAAGGGTTTACAGCAAGGTTGTTGCTTTTGCTGTGAATTGCTTCTTTAATAGTATTAAAGCAGGAGGGTTTTGCATTTCTGTGAGGTCATGCCTCTCCAAGTATTTTTCTCAGTTTTCATGTTGAACCTCTTTTATCCAGAAATGGAAAATCAGGAAATGGAAATGTAAGCAAACCTGCAGATACAGATGCCAGCACTTCATTTAAAGTGATTAATCCACTGGGAACTAGGTTGTTGGAGTCCTGTATCATCAAGTGAAAAAAAAAAAGGACTGACGTTTTCAATAGTCATCTAGGGAGCAAGAACAGCCATGAGGGAAAGAGCTCAGAGGAAAACCTTCTGCAAGGCACACTGCTTCTCGTGAGAACACTGAGAAATAACAATGGAAGAACATGTCTTACCTCTGAATATTGATTCAGTTCTACAGGAAACTTGGTTAATCTCCAGAAGGGAAACTGAAAAAAAGGGAAGAAATTTAATTAAAGGGATATATATTTGAATAAGGGATATAGAAAATAAGGAAATAAGGGATAGTTTAGTAGAGTTATGTTTCTACCAACTAGATGGGGACTATTTGAAGA
Source organism: Toxostoma redivivum (assembly GCA_013397375.1). Classification (NCBI taxonomy): domain Eukaryota; kingdom Metazoa; phylum Chordata; class Aves; order Passeriformes; family Mimidae; genus Toxostoma; species Toxostoma redivivum. Next base: position 1,859,889 of record VXBI01003609.1, read on the forward strand.
CATGGACAAATACATATGCATTGTGCACCCCACACACCACCCCTCCAATTCTGTATCCAAGGAAGAAATACAGAACAAGAGCCAAAAAAGACTCAATTGAGCCTAAAAGGAAATGAGCATAGCTAAACAGAAGTGCGTGGAAGGGCGGATGGTGTGCTAGACTAGAAAGAATTGGATCTAGAACAGAAACATATCTGAAATACACAATGGTGTAAGCTGGAAACACAAACACAGTACAAAGGCACAAAAGAATTATTTTAGTTTTTTGGATGGCAACAGTGCATACACAGTGAGGTGCTTCAGTTGACCAGGCTCCTATCCCATGATGAATTTATTCTCCATGATTAAGATAAATCCAAACAGAGGAAAAAATAATTAAGTCAAAGAAAAATGAGGAGTGGAAGGGAAAAATCTTCAAATATTGTAAGCAGCTTTTCACTTTACCATGTCTTAAAATTTTTGCAGTACAAAATGAATCATATATTGAATCATCTATGCAGAAAATGGCATTTTAAAAAGAGATTACTTTATTGAATGTATTATTATTTGCTGACGCATGAAATAATGAAAAGCTAACATTCTCCTTAAACAGGGAATCTGCTCAATCTCTTTAGGCATGCCAGAGTTTCAACCACATTTCAGTTATACCTAGAAAGCAAAATTTTTCTATCAGACAGCCTTTGCTGGTTGTCAAGTGTTAGTAATCAAGCATTGATTGGGGATGTCCCAAGCTTGTTAGCAGCACTTCTCAATAAGTCCTGTCCGTTGAATTACCAGTAAATGAGGAGAAAATAATGTATAGATGTGTGTTTGGTTGCTTTCCAAATGACTCCAGTTAATAAGGTAGTTCTGTCTGGAGGGTATGATGTGTTGATCCTTGGGTTCAAAATGGCATTACAAAAGATGCAAGCTGAAAGATAATTTGGTCCCTGCTTCTAACTTGTCTGTTTTTGAACAAGTTTTTCCTTGAGTGAAGCTAGGGACGCTTGACAGAAGGGACTGCCTTGCATGTTGGTGGCATTCCTTTCCCTTTCTGCATGAGCATGTGGGTACAGAAAGCAAGTTGTTCTCAATACACTCATTGGCTCCAGGGCCATGAGCATCTGGCCAAAGATAGAGGCTGACAGCCAGTGCTTTGCTCAGCCTTGGTGTGTGCTGACCAGGACAGGGTGTGCTAACCAGGATGGGGTGGTCTGACCAGAATGAGGTGTGCTGGCCAGGACAGGGGTACATTGGCCAGGACAGGGTGCTGCCAGTGTGCTATGGCCCACGGTATGTAAATGGGTGACTCATGCTCAGGCAGCAGAGAAATCTGTGGGTGACTCCCATGGCTCCCTTTGGGTAGCCACTCTGTGAAACAGGGGCTGTGTGGCAGTCCTGGGGCTACAGGGACACACTGGCAATCCAAGAAAGGCAAAAATCATTGAAATGCAATATAGATATGAATTAAACCTGAAGTCGCTGACTTCAATGCAGGATATCTGGCATTGCCTAATGTAGCACTGTGCTGTTGTCAGAGCAGGCTGCAGTATCAAAAGAGGCAATAATACAGAATTTCAGAAAATGAATCAGAAGGATGATTTTCCCCAAGACTGTAGATGGTAAAGTGAATCAGAACTCATTTAACTCAGAAGGGTGAAGTTCCTATTTCTCAATCCTAGGCTACAGCACAGTTGTTCCACTCATTGTTCCTTACTAATATTGTATGTTGATCATGGCTTATGTGGCTTCTAATAAGCAAGACCTGTGTAATCTTGGCTTTTCTTGCATTGTCCTGTTCAATGAAGATCAGTGTACAAGTTTGGAATTATAAGCAGTTCTGTTGTCTATGATTGATTATTACTTGCCTGCTGCTTCTTCAATAGAGACAGGATGGTTTTTTGGCTTTTGTCTCAAGGAGGATTGTGGGGGAGAGGGATGTTGACTTGGTTGAGGTTTTAGTTCAGGGGAAAGGAAGATTTGGAGTTTTTTCTCTGAGTAATAGAGTGATTTAAGATGTCTGCAGGAAGTGGTGTGATGTGTTTTCTTCCCCCCGCTGTTCTTTACTCAAGCAAGTCATACACAAAGCTTCAACGTGCCCTGTGGATAGAAACTAGTCAGCAGCGAAATACTTAGAGGGTCATGTCGTCCACTTGGTTGATCTTTAACAGCAGGAAGTGGGGGGCAAATTAGGGTCAATTTTAAAGCTTTGAGGCAGCTATTGCATGACTAATTTCAACTGTGATTCACCACCCTGATACTACTTGGACTGCTTGCCTGAAATCACACATTGCATGAACTTCTTATTACCATAAATAGGGATTTTCCAAAGTCTTTTTTTAATGGGATGCCATCCAGAGGGACCTGAACAAGCTGAAGAAGTGAGTGCATGGGAATGTCATGAGGTTTAACAAGACCAAGTGCAAGGTGCTGTACCTGGGTTGGGGCAATCCCTGATATCAACACAGACTGGGGGATAAACAGATAAGAGCAGCTCTGCTGGGAAAGATTTAGGGGTGCTGGTGGATGAGAGGCTGGACAGGAATAATTGGAGGCCAAAGAACCAAACATGTTCTGGGCTGTATCCAAAGCAGCATGATCAGCAGGGTGAGGGAGGGGATTCTGCCCCTTAACTCTGCTCTGGTGAGACCCCACCTGCAGTGCTGCATCCAGCTCTGGGGTCTCAGCACAGGAAGGACATGGACCTGTTGGAGTGAGTCCAGAGGAGGGGCAGCAAGATGATGAGAGGGATGGGGCACCTCTCCTGTGAGCAAAGGCTGAGAGAATTGCATTTCTCCCAGCTCAGAGAAGAGGGGTCTTCAGGGTGGCCTAATAGCTGCCTTGCAGTACCTGGAGGGAGCCTAAAAGAAAGATGGTGGGAGATGTTTTACAGGGGCATGTGGTGATAGGACAAGGGGGAATAGCTTCAAACTAAAAGATTTAGATTAGATGTTAGAAGGAAATTCTTTACTGTGAGGGTGATGAGACACTGGAACAGGTTTCCCAGAGAAGCTGTGGATGCCCCATCCCTAAAACTGTTCAAGGCCAGGCTGGATGGGGCTTCAAGCAGCCTGGTCTAGTGGAAGGTGTTCCTGCCCATGGTCAGAATGAGATGATTTTTAAGGTCCTTTCCACCTCCAACCATTCTATGATTCTATGCTATTGGACTAACTGTGATAATTATCCTACCTGCTTCCCTTGCCCTTTATCTCAAGCTGTCCTTTATATGTGCAGGCATCAACAAAGAAGTCCAAAGTCATTAAAACCTGAAATGGAAAGGTATAGGAACAGAACATGGAATTCTCAGAGTATCAAAAGATGGAGCAAATGGAACGATTTACCCAAGAGTGTAAAAATTGCATGTCCGTGTTAGGAAAAATTGGGCATTGATGACTAATTAGTCTTTTGTTTATGTGGATTCTGAAAAAAATGTTGCTGACTTCCTTTTTTGACAATAGGTTTATAAGACAAGTCATCTGATAATGACAAAAGTAAAGTTATTTGCAATTTACACAACACTTTTACAGTTCCCTTCAGCCGAAACAAATATACAGAGTAATAATTGTTGTACTCAGAGGTTCACATTAGAAAAATCCACTTGCAAGTTACAAGTACTGAAAAGATTGTGCATAGATGTATATTACTATAGTTTAGAAGCTCAATTTGACACCTCTTTTTCACAAGACAAAGTGTGATGTCTATGTTACCCTAATTCATCATAATTTCTGAAACATTACCAGCAATAATTCACAGCAATAAATTGCTGTAAATAAGTCCCCTGGAGTGCACGTTTTTAAAAATTTCTGTTTCCTTTGCTGATCTAGTCTCCTCTATGGCCCCATCCTATTGTTAAAAATAATTTTGTTAGAAGCTGTTTAACAATTCTGGTTCTAAAGATTGGAATAAAAAACAACAGCAAATATTTCAGCTATCTTTATATAAATATAAAAATACTTATATACCATATAAACATATGTGGTTACTGCGCTAGAGAGAGAAAGAGAGAGACAGTAAGAACAGTAATTCTCATGGACTTTTTTTAGGGAAAAAAGGCCAACTTTATTGAATGGACAACCTGTATTTAAAGCATATTGCAGAGAACTAAGACAGGAGAGTAGCTCATTGGATAATTGGGAAAAACATTTATGAGAACGTACTTTAGAATGTGTTTCACAGAAAAACACTAGGTGTTAATTTTTATTGTGAATTCCATTTTATTTTTCAGTAGATTTCATTCTGTTTTGATTAAATTATCATCATGGGAGAATTGCTTCCCAGCTGAAGCTAAAACCAGCTTGTCAGCCTGGGAATGCAGGCCTGAGAAAGAGTTTTCAGGCTGTCATTTTTCTAGTTTTTTCAAGTGTGTGTCCACAAACATATTATAAAAATTAAGATATATATTTGTGTTTGTGCTTCATATGTATTTGTCTTTCTTTTCCTTTACTTGTGTTAATAGAAATATCTTTCATTGCCTTTAATGGCTCTTTCTACTTGATACCCTTCTAGAATCAGAATGATTTGGAAATCTTCCTTGTTTGGAAGGGGCCTTTAAAGGCCACCTAGTCCAACTCTCCTGCAATGAGCAGGGGCATCTTCAACTAGACCAGGTTGCTCAAAGCCCCATCAAATGTGACCCTGAATGTTTCCAGAGATGGGGCAGCCATCACCTCTCTGGGCAGCCTGGGCTAGAGTTTTATCACTCTCATCATAAAAATATTCATCCTTGTATGTAGTCTGACTCTACCCTTTTGTAGTTTAAACCATTCCCCCTTGTCCTGTTTCTACAAATCCTATTCAAAAGTCTGTCCCCATGTTTCTTTTTAGTATCCTTTAGGTACAAGGCTGCAAGAAGGTCTTCCCAGAGCCTTCTATTCTCCAGGTTGAACTACTCCAGCTTTCTCATCCTTTCCTCATAGGAGAGGTGCTCCACCCGTCTTGTCATTTCTATGACCTTCCTCTGGACCTGCTCCAACAGGTCCATCTTTTACATCATAATTTTTCTGATTAATCCCAAATATAATTGTGCCTTTTCTTCATAGTCAGTGGTGCAACCAAATTTCTACTTTCTTCTACTTTTTTTTCACCCTCAAACTTACTCTAAGGGTATTATTCCTTTCCTGCTTGTTATATATTGTTTCACCAGTCCCTAGTCTCTTCTGCTGCTCATCACTTCCCTGGCTTCTTATCTGGTCTTATGTTTCCATATCAAGCAGTCTAACAAACCTGAAAGTGTTGAAGGAAGCTTAGCATGTGAATTTAAGGGCTGGTGTTTGTGCAGATAATGACCTGAAACAAATCCTAAACTGAAACCACCCCAGGTTTCTGATTCCAAGATATGCAGGACAGTTCAAGTCCTACAATGACAGCCAAGTGACTCAGGCCTGTCTTCACAGTATGACAGGTGCAAGGACAGATTAAATAGCAAGAGACTGTGCAGGCACACAAGCATGCTACACTCCCTGTTAATGGAAGTGGGTGCTTTGTGGATGAGACAAGCTGGGTGCACAGCGGCTGCAAATTCCAGCAAGGATGTCCTTTGGGGCAGTCCCATTTATCTCTGCCAAAAAAATATGTAGGCCTAGTTGCAGACAGATTTCTTATAATGAAAATTGTAGCAGTGTTCCCTGAAACTGAAAAGACTCCATGCCCCTGCTTGGTCCAAGGTTAAGAGGCTGTTGCTGCCAGTGGCTCTGGCTGCTTCCATTGCCAGCAGGAAGCGCTTAACATGTGAGTTGCCCCATGGCTCATGGTGCCAGGGCAAGTCATGTGTTTGTCAACAGCTAAGGCACAAAGGAGTTGGGAAAGAAAAGAACTGTGGTTGAACTCTCCAGTGAGTAATAAAGTTGGCTTGTTTAAACCATGAAAAAGTGAGGCTTTCTGAAGCTCTGGGATCCTTGGCTTTATTTTTAATCGAGGAACAAGGGAATTGTTTAGAGCTCATGTAGATGGAGAGAGTCTTCTAATTTATTGCCAAGACTTAGGCTTAGATGGATATCATCTAAAAGATGTGGACATATAGGAGAGAGAAATATTACCTGGAAATGACTGCAGACTTGTGATACTGAAGGTGTTACATAAACTATGATTAAAAAAAGTCACACAGCTGCAGTATATCCATATTAAAGCTGTCTAAAAGAAATGCTTGCGTGTTCCTGTTCATAACTGCTTTCAGCTTTATTATTGTCTGCACCCCAGATGTTTTTCATAGAGCAACTTTAAAAATTTTTCTCCTCCTTCTATCCAGACGTGGCCAATAAGTAATGGAGGAGCTATTTGTTTTTTCTCTTCTATATCCTGCATCACCTTCATTTTCCATTATTTCAGATAGCTTGTAAAGTATTGTGTCATATTTCTTAATAACACAGTGGTCTCTTCCACACCCATTTGTTTAAACCTGCCAGTGCAGTCCTTTGATACCCGGTTTGTTGAAAAAATCCTACAGTTTCACTCCCTGGCTGGTGCAGAGCTATATTTAGTGTACCTGGTGCTGGGGAAAAGCTGAACTGCCTCTGTATTTCCATTTGGTTGTAGAGTTTGTCCTTTGCCCAGGCATGAGTGGTCAAAGGGTACAAAGACAGCCCAGAGCCCATACACTGAGGAGGCCAAAGCAAGGGAAGGATTTCCTGGCTCTGTTGCCACTGACCAGAATGGCAGTATAAGATGGCAGTATATATTGCACAAGAATCTAGATCTTTCTTTTTCATCCTCATCTTTGAAACTGGGGAGAGTTTCTTAGCACAAAGCAGAGATTTGTTACAGCCAGCCTTCTCTTCCCGCTCCTTCAAACAGCCCACTCCAGCATTTCCTCCAGGAGCAGGAAATGTTGCTGTAATCATAAGTGTATATTATATTAGCATAATATTGTATCAATAAGACGTTTGCTGCCTCCTTCACATTCTGCATTCTGGCAAGACTTTTAAACTAAGCAGAAATTATTTTACTTATTACAGATAATTATATTCTCTGTACATAAACATAATTTGATAAAAACATTTAGACTTCTTAGAAGAAAAGAAACATATTCAAAAAAACACTGCAGCTGTAGAATACATCTGCTTTTCCTCATACTGTGGTCTATAATGACTCACTGGGTAACACTGCATGAAACTCCGTGCTAGACATATAAAGACAGTTCTGAATTTTCAAAACTGTCAACAGCTTTTGAATTACTATTTGGCCTTAATGACAGAAGCTGGACACTAGCTGGGCACTGTGCTGGTAGATATGAAGATAGGTCTGAGATTTTAGGCATTTTAGAGAATAACTAAAGTGTGCCAATCATCCTGTGCAGGCAAACCCTTACATATAAAAGCCTATCACTATTAAGAAAACCAAAAACATGTATTAAAAAATTATTTGACAGTAATATCCTCAAATGCTGAAGCTGACAGTAGTTTTACTGTAGTGTGATCATGTTTTGTAAGGGCTGCCTGGGAAGAAATTTTATGCTCATAGATGGGACAGAAGACAATGACAAAAATGCAAATTAGCATAGCAAACAGGAAAAAGCAGCAAGGCCTTATCTTTGTCTTTGGATAATGCCTCTTTTGAATCTATGGTATCTGAAGCTGTGAAAAGAGTGCACAGATTGTTAACCTGACAAAGGTATACCCAACATGCCTGAATTTTCTGAGGAGAGATTGAAAGAAATACAGTCTTGCTGTTCTGCACCACCAGGTTAAACATGCATTTCCTTCAGACGGGGCACAGTTTGCCCTGCTGTTCTCCAGTGCTGAGCATCTGTGCCCATGTGATTATATAATGAAGTGATAAAATGCTGAATGGGGTATTTCATTGTTTAGTGGAGGGTTTCATTACTGTGAGCTGGGTGCAGGCTTGACCTAGTAGACCTGAGTGCTAACCAATTGTCAGCAGTGGTTTTTGTGTATTAAATAGTTATAGTATAGTAGTATAACATAGCATAGCAATGGCTTCTATGAGTATGTGTTTGGATTATACCGGATTCTTTGGGTGAAAACAATTACATTCCTATTCAGTGAAGATGAAAAGGAAAGATACAAATGTATAAGTCGCAAATATGTGGGTTTGGGAATTGATGGCAAATAAGGAATATTTAATAGCATATCCTGTAGAACTGAGTCCATGGTGATGCACTGTACCAGAGTCACCATGTCCTTCCAACAGAGGAAGAGAGCTTGCTTTCAGGGCTGTTTTTACAAGTAACTGTAAGAGAGAGTGCTAAAAATTCCACCCCCACCCCCCTTTTTTTTTCTTCATCCTGTTGAATTGAACTGCATATTACAGGTATCTTGTATATAAAGGGAAATTTAAGAAGTGGAAATTAATAATCAAGAGTTTTGTGCACCCTACATCCTCTAAGGAAGTCTGTGTGGACTGCTGGTTTGCCAGAGACACTTTTTCCATCGTAGACAAATCTAATTACTGCTTTTCTGCCCCATCTGTAAAGCAGAGATTATATTTCTTCACATTTTAGATACCTCCAAAGCTAAAAGAACAAATATTTGTAATTTGCTTTGTGATTCTGGATCACATAATTTTCTGGCACCTTTCTATTATGTACTAGGAATTATGTGAATCTTGATTTCCCAGACAGGCTTTATCTTTAGCAAAGACTTAGGGCTAGAAAAAGGCAGCTTTCTGAAAAAGCGTACCATGTATTTAATAATTGTATCCCTTCTAAAGACTTACTTGTGTTTTTTCTTCAGATTATTAACATCCTCCAGCGAGTCATCACTTCAGCCAAAAGTTTTGTGAAAGAAATAAACTCTACATGAAAACTGACTGTAATTAAGCCTTACATTCAGGACCCAGATGAGTGATACCCAGAGAGAAGTAGAAGATGGTGAATTTCACAGAGAATGCGACTGAGAAGTGCAATATTAATCATGATATCCACGAGACATTATCCCCTGTGGTGTACATATTTGTGTTTATATTAGGCTTGCCGGCTAACTGCCTGTCACTGTACTACGGGTATTTACAGATCAAAGCTAAAAATGAATTAGGTATCTATCTTTGCAATTTGACTATAGCAGACCTGCTGTACATATTTTCTTTGCCTTTTTGGCTTCAGTATGCTTTACAGCATGATAATTGGACCTACGATGAGCTGCTGTGCAAAGTTTGTGGCATCATCCTGTACGAGAATATCTACATCAGCGTGGGCTTCCTGTGCTGCATCTCCATCGACCGCTATCTGGCCGTGGTGCACCCCTTCCGCTTTCAGCGCTTTCGGACCATGAAGGCTGCTGCCATCGTGAGCATCGTTATCTGGGCCAAAGAAATTATGACATGCTGCTTTGTCTTCACACATGGGGAGATCAGTATGGATGCAGAGAGCCACTTGGTGTGCTTTGAGCATTACCCCATCAAGAAATGGGAGCACAATGTCAATTACTACCGCTTCTCTGCTGGCTTCCTTTTCCCCCTCTTCCTGCTGGCCTTCTCCTACTGTGGAATTTTACGAGTTGTACACAAGAGTCCCGGCACTCAAAAGAAAAAGAAAATCCAAATTAAAAGACTGGTTTCAAGCACTGTTTTCATATTTTTAGTCTGCTTTGGACCATACCACATCCTACTTGTAGTTCGTAGCTTGTTGGAGAACAACTGCTCATTTGCTGAGAAAATATTTAATGTTTACCATATTTCTCTCCTGTTAACTACTTTTAACTGTGTTGCTGATCCAGTATTGTACTGTTTTTCCAGTGAAAGCACTTACCAGAACTTTGTCAAGATGAGAGACTCTTGTCTAGCATGTTTAGGCCACCTGAGTACTGAGACGAAGGAATCCTATCCACTGAACACTACTGAAACTCCCAACAGAACACAGCATGAACAACAACCAGGGTTATTATAAATACCACTTGATGGTGCTGACATGAAGGACTGCTTCACAACTAATGTAGACACCCTCTAGCATTAATCAAAAGAACCTTAATCCTACATCTGCAGCTATGGCTGTGTTTGTGTATCTGTCTGAATTATTCATGTATTACAACAGTGTGACCTCCCAAAGGCATATGAGCAATGCTGTACAGTGAAGCTGTTCCTGAAGGTGCTTGGACACTGGCAATAGTGAGGAAAGTATGTGCTAAGTCAGTTCAGTTATAATCATGTATCTGTTGTTGTGCTACCACTTAAAGACAAACTCATGGTATGTAGTTCTGGTGAACTCATCTTTAGCCACTTTCTGTTTGCCCCTGTAGCATCTAGAGAAAGTAATTCTCTACAAGCTGTCATCATCTGTTGAAAAGGTCAGAGATGGAAAAAAATTAAATGTCCCCATATATACTTTTAAAAAGCAAAAACCCCATAAAACACTTCTGCAACATCTCTGTAACTCTCTGAAATAACTTCTCCTTCTCCCAGTTTCAAAGCCTGCAGAGACCATGCCAGAACCAGATTCCTAAAAGAATCAGTCAGATAATGCCAGACATTATGGGAGAACATGCACAAAGAACTCAGCACCTGCTGAGACCTTCAGGCTGGTTTTTGGCTGTTGAATCTCAGATTGTTAAACCTCATCATAAGGCTCCTAGAGACTTCTGGAAGTGTGAGACTCTGGGCTCCAGTGGGTGTCAATAACTTGGTTTGCTGACTCAGAAGAGAACAAGAGGTTGGGAGTATGTGAGGCACTTTGTTCCATGTGCTTCTCTGAGTCATTGTGTTCAAAAATTTTTAATTAGATCTAAATTCTACTACACCTTGCTAAGGTTTTGATTGTGTGCCTTGCAATTTGTATATCTTGTGCAGCATAGACCATGTGGCAATTAAATAACAATGCATTTCAGGGAAACTGTTGAATGAATTCTGTTTAAACTCTTTTTTTGCCCACAGATAATATAGTTTAGGGTTTGGTCATTGTTCAGTAAATACAGTATCAGAAATATGATGTATGAATGATCTGTGCCCTGTTTTAGACAGAAACAAAATACAGGAGTAAGTGGAGAATAACAGCTTTTAAAGATGTGGGAGTTGTGCTCCACAGTGTTGTTTCTACCACCACCTCTTCTCTAGGTTTTTTAATGAGTCCCAGGTGATTCTTCTTTGTGATCTGCTCATCACACCTTCTTGTACCTGTAGCTGATACACCATGAATATTGCTTTGTCCTTTCAATTCTCTGTGAAGGTTTCAGACCTTCCTTGGAACACCTCTCTCTCAGCAACCCAGAGCTGATAACTTCCAGCAGTATAATCAGTTTTGTTTCCTTGGTTTGCTTTTGAGGCAAAAGATTGTCTAGACAGATGGTCTACTCCTGCTATCTGAATGTGTCATTATAACACAGCCTTACTTGTCATCAGATTCCAAAAGGAATATATTCTAACAGTTTTCTGGAAACCACCTTGAGAGTGCAATATTGGATATAATTAGTGGATGTGTTTAATAAAGAATGCTTTTATAATTTTCTTTTTATATTTTTCCACACTATGCTTGAAATAACTATCTTTTAGCTTTGGCTCACAGTTTCTTTTTGTGAGACTACAAGATCCTCTCCTTCCTCCTCTTGCAGAAAGGTTTCATGTTCCCAGTCCCAAGAGGGGATTAGGTTTGCTTAGGTTAACATCTGGTTTGTTTAATTATTTTACATTTCTTTATACTTCAACCAGTCAGCTGGATTAATTACCTTACATCTGCACATTTTTCTCCTGACTATTAGCACTGTTTAGCTTTATTTTCTCCTAATCTTTCATCTCATCTGCTGTGTATTCCAAGGGGGTCATTAGGCAGGGACTCTCTCCTGACTGCTGTAGCGCTGAGCACAAACATTGTTAAGCACCAACTCCTTGGACCTCCACGACCTGTCAGGCTGCAAGAGACACGTGGTTTGTTCTAGGATTAAATATTTGTTGTCATGTTTATGCGTTGCTTCTTTACAGTTCCCCATGCTGTTTAAATTAGACAACTGGAATGCAGAGCATGCTGTACTACATGGAATTGTCATCTGAGGGATTAAGGCTTATTGGAGTTGGTACTTTGATGTGGTCAACTCTGGTCAGCTGCTGCAGTTTAAAATCAGATGGAAACTTGTGTAACACAGCACAGCATTCTGCACAGTTCTCAGCACTTAACCTGCTAACCCACAACAGAAAGGAGGGATTTTTTTCTTCTTTCCCCCCCCCTTTTTTTTTCTTGAGGCCAATATTTTATCAATTCTTTCTATACTGTAACTGTTTGGCTTAGACTGCAGAACTGTTACCAATATAGCAGGAAGGTAACTCCCACTCAGAACTTTTCCTTCCAGCTCAGCCAAAACACTGAAATCACTCAAGGGTCCTGCTAAGGTTGCTAGAGACATGCTACACATGCAACTGAAGTAAATTCCATGCTTGGGACTGCACAAAAAAAGGAAATTTAAAAGCATGAACTAGAGAAAATGAGAAATAAATTATTAAATTTTGTATTTCTTAATGAAAACTGACTTAAGATTTATATTTTGTGGAAAAAAGCAAAATCTTACTAAGTGAAATTTTTTGACAAAAGTTAGTGCTTAGAAATATACATTGCACCTGTCAGTGTAATATGTCAGTAGCACAGAGAGAATAAAGTCAGCTGCTTCTTTTAAAATTATGCCAATTTCACTCAGTGAGTTCTGTGCAGCAGTGAACATATGCCATCCTCCAGGGTTACTGGCTTTGGCAAAAAGTTCAAGAATTCATATGAAATATTTTACTTAATATTTATTATTTCGAGAGTTTGGAGACTTCTAAAGGAGATATATTTTCTAATTGTGAAACTTCTAAGATACTTTTCTAGAACATCCTTTGAGGAGGTTTTAGATAAAACGAATCTAAAAAAAGTGTGTCATTAAGATTTCTTTCTGTCATGTGTTCAACTATTTTATGTTGAACAGAGCCTCTTTAAAGGGCTCTGTATCCTCAGAGTCTTCAGGAGACTAATGTTCAAAATATGCTGGTATTTGTGGTATGAAATTATTTTTCTCATTCTGAAAAAGTTGTTTGTATTGCATCAAAGAAGGAAAACAAAACTCACAAAACTCACCTGCAGGAAGGAAAAGAAATACGAAGTGTTGCTTGCTGCTGGAAGTCCAGCTAAAGGCAACTTCCATTTTATGACAGGTAAAGCACCAGTACTCTAGAGGTGGTGTCAAATGTACCCTCCCCTTTCTGCTTGGAGGGCTGAGAGCCAGCAGAACTTCAGTCCTGACATTCACCTGGAGTTAAGGTAAAATCACAGCTTTAAATGTCAACAGCTGGGCACAGTTCACAACCATTTGTCATGCACTGCCTCAGTGTTAGTAATCCTATGTGACAGAATTTGATGTTACTTCACTTGGTCTTGTCAGAAGCTGAATTTCTACAGCAGGAATTCAGAATTCATGTAAAAATTTATTTACACAATGTTATTTCATACTGAATGCAAATGTTTATTCATTTCTAATAGTACTTTAATTTCTAATAATTAATTTTAATAATTATTTTTGTATTCAATTAATTTCTCCGTAACAACAGGATATTCTGAAATGTCTACAACTTTTCTCTATTACTTATGAAGTGGCAAAATATGTAAGTGGCAAACTAATAACAGGACAGGGGTTAATGGCACAGCCAACCCTTTACACAGAAGATCTGCAATGCCCCCTTATTTTCATTAGCTCAGTTAAAATTTTCTCCGTATCTCCTCACACTTCCACAAACTATCCCCCACCATAAGAACACAGGCTTAGAGGGGCTACAGGATGTGTGAAATGGAGCTCTCACTACTGTAACACTAAAGTTTTGTTTTGAATCTTCCCTCTCTACTGTAGCTGTTTTCCTCACCACAAGTATTTTTAAAATCAAGTTGCTACGGGAGTTACTTCCTGTTGCAGTTATGAGGTTAGTAAAACAAGAACAGCAGTGCAATAATATCTCATTATAATGTCATGCTTTCTTTGTAAAAGCCAGATCACCTCTTATTATATAATATCATTTAATATTCATTTTCCTTTATAAAATTACAGAAAAGAAAGGGAAACCAAGTGGATGATATCCTCTTCTTGTTTCACAGAGATGATGTAAGGATAACAATGAAAGGCTGTGTGTGGTCAACACACCAGAGATGAAAAGTCATCTTTTTCTAATCTTTTACACCTTGTGAGAGCTTCAAGAATAAGGAAATTACATGGGAGCAATCCTTGATGCAGAAATCATTAGGGGCAGTCACTGCTGTGCTTCGTGCAGCAGCTTTTCAATCATATGAGAATGGGTGTTGTAGAAGGGCAGCCCATCCACTTCCATCTCTAGACTGGCAGTTTTGCCACTGCGAACCCCGAGCTGCACAAGTGTTTTCAGAAGCTTTTCTTCCTTGAAAAACAATGAAACAGAGTATAATTAAAATTCTGAATCAGACAAGAGCAGTCATCAAGATCTTTATTTTTATTCTGGGAGAGACTGACCATATCCTCCCTATTTATTTTGCCAGCAACTTGCAACTACTATCTTGTCCCAAAGAATATGTTTAGCATCTGGAGCTCAGAGAGTGTCAGATGCCTTATAATCTTTACTACTATTTAACTACTGAATACTATTTTTCTTCACACTGCTCCAAACAGAACATTAGTAGCAATTCAGCAACATTATTTTTTGCCTGGTTTCAAGTTCCTATATTGCACAAATCAGAATCAGAGGAACCTCCACCCAAATCACCTCAAAAATCCATCTATGGTTTCCCCAGAAAGGCAGCTGGCTGCAGCTGCATTTTTATAGAAAAAGAACAGAAGAGAAAGAGGCTGCACCAGGAAAAAAGGTTACAGAGAGCACCTGGATGGGCTGCACACTCACTTTCCTTTCCTGCAGCTTCTCTGATCTCTCTGTGCTTTGGCCCTCTCTTCCCTTTACATTACTGATTTTATGAGAATTCTGGTTGCTTAGGGAAGGAGCAGGGACAAAACAACCTCGGAAATTGTGCACCCTTGGCATGCTCTGAACTAGCATATGCTTTGTTTAGAACTACAGTTATTTTCTTGCTTAACTAATATAAGCAGATAACAAAGCATGTTCCAAGTTGAGCTGTAGAAGTACACAAAGGGAACAAAATCCTTTTCTGTGAGCTACGGGCCAGTTAGCATTGTGGGATGAAAAGACAGGACAAAATGAGCTCTGAAAAAATAACAGGGAACAGTGAAATCTGAAGATCTGGTTTCAAGTGGATGTATGTCTGGCATAAACTGCTCTGCTTTTCATTTGTCATGAAATGTATACAGTAAAACTTCCTATTTTTTAGCATTTACTGTAGTGAGAATTTATTCATTGAATTCTGTTAATAAAAATCTAAGAAAACAAATAATCACTTTTTAGTTTCCCCTATACCAATCCTGTGATAGGTTATATAAGACCTTGAAACACCTATCTGTCTTTTCCTCCCTTTCTTTTCTAGGAATGCTCTTTCTGGTCTTTGTCTACTGTGCTACTTCCATTTCTATGGAAATTGCTACTGCAACAATCCTACCAGTGTCCTTGAAAAAGAATTCTCTAGATTTTAACACTTCTTGTTTGACATTACCACACAATAACCTCTAGCAAAGTTCTTTATCTCCTGGACACAAACAAATGATGAAAAAAAATATAATGTTAAAATATCTAATTTTCTCTTACCAAATGTTAGGACTTTTTCTAGGAACACTTCTAAACCACAAAGAATACAGTATCTGTAGATCTGAATTGAGACACAATATGGTTGTATTTTACCTAATACAATACATGTCCAAAATAGAATCATTTCTGAATGAAGCAAAGCACACCCTGTATGATCAGTTCAGTTTAATTTTGTAACCTGCTCTCTGAATGCACTTTTTAAAGATCTGTCTTTTATTTCCAGGTAAAACACCCTAATTCTTAGCTGCAGCAAAATTAAATGAGGCTCTGGTTTTCTACCAAAGGAAAAATATGCATAGTTACATGGTGTCAGCAGCAACACAGCTATTTAAGGAAATTATCTGGATACATTAGTAGCATAAAGTTTGCTACTTTAGAATTTATAAAATTATGAAAACACATCCATTTCTATAATATGAATTATCATATACATAAATGCAAATATATATGACTGATATTTCTGCACAACAGATTTCTCTTAGCACTGTATATATCTAAATGCAAAAGGGCAAAGGAGATCTCTCCTGTCACAAAAGAGACACCTAAATAGGATACACAAAATGGAATCTCTAATAAGAATAGCTTGTGCTACATATTTACATATTAGAGCTCTCTGATCTGCTTTTATTAGGTAAAAAAGTTTGCTTGCTTAATACTACATAACTATGCCTGCTAAACCATAGCCTGTCATCAAATGCTACTGTTTCCATTTGTAATAAGCAAATACAATGTATAGCATGCCTCCTTAGCTGTACAGTGCTGCAATTTGACCACAGTTCTTTCTTTAGTAAATAATTATGTTGGGAGTGGGGTAAGGGGAAAAAATAATCAAATTAATAGAAAAATATCTCGTTAATTTGTGCTTTATTCAAGGGGGAAAACCTCCTTTTGAATGACAAAGCTAATAAAGCACACCAAAAATGTCACTCCTTTATATACTTATAATAGAATTAATATTCTTATAGGCCATAATTAAAAAATACCCAACTATACTATTAATAAGTTGCCATTAATAAAGAGTTTAGTAAAAGAACAAATCTTGATGTATTACCCTGTTTGTGAAGTGCAATGAAATGCAGAGTTGACTGTAAGATACTTAGCTTTAGCTACATTTGGATATGTATGAATGAATTAATTTCATTACTGTCACTTTGGTGTAAAAGTACTATGAACATCTGAGAAACCAAGCCAATACCATAATCAAATTATTAGGTAAGCAAAGGTAAAGATAAGCAAAGATTGTTTAGGTCAGTTGTTTCCTGTTCCTGCAGTTCTCACCACGGAACAAATGTTTTGCAGCATCTCTCACTAGGATGTGTGTAAAGGCTCATCCATGAACTCAGAACAATCTTAGTTTGCTGTTCAGTGGGAAGGGAGAGCTCTGCAGTTCTGGGGTTTGCCAAAGCAATCCTGACACTGCTCGAATACCAGCCTGCAGGGAAATAATGTTGGTTTTTCAGGGGAAGTCTTCACTTAGTAATGACCTACAGCATTCATGGAAGTGCCATTTTTTGAAGAAAAATAAAGTGCATTATAAGAAAGCTGTCTGGTGCTAAGGGACTCCTTCAAATGTCCTCTTTCCAATTACAATCACAAATATTATCACTGAGATGGATCTGTGTGGTGGTGCTCTCTTTATCTCACTAGGGTAATTATTATAGCATTAAATTAAGCTGAATTTTGCAGAAAGTAGATAAACATAAATGGTCTGGTTTTTTTCTACTAATGGAGTATTATGAATACTAATGTATTCAATCTTCTGCACTGTTCACTGTTGTGTGATTTATAATTAAAGATACAATATTTTCTTGTCAGACATTTTGTCATTTTCTCTCCTCCAGAACACTGCTTCCATTAATTTTATCTCAGTAGATTTTGTTGTACTTTCAGTAGCCCATTATTGGATCATTAATATTCCCAGGTGTATAGCTTAGTAAAACAAAAAGAAGGTTTTCCTGTACACAATATAACATTTAATTACAGTATCTCATTACCAGGAATTTTGATCCTAGTCATTTTAGGATGCATTAATTTAAAGGTCAAAAACCAGTAGATGCAACTGGAAAAAACATTGAAAACTGAAAAGTAATTAATCTATTTTATAAAAAGACTGCTGTAAAGGGCCATATAAGCTTTGTTAAGCTATATGGCTATGGCAAGTGTTGGGATCAGTTGCAGTTTTATGACCTTTAGATGAAAAACTAAGATAGCAAGAATTAAAAAAAATAAATTAGTGTCAAATACTTAAAACGTGCTTTGTTGGAATTTCATGCAGAATGTCCTGTCATCTCAGGAGAGAAACTTCTTTGTTTTGGGCAGTAGTTATGGTAGATGGATTGCATTTTGTTTAGCATTCTTGGTGGTCACAGACTTAATGGGTTTGTCAATCTCTGTAGAGGTACTCTGCTAATGAAGCTGAATTTTGAAGTTCTTAATTTATTGCAAAGTTGTGGAACAAATTTTATTTAATCATTAAGTGTGCGTGTATATATAGACAGATTTTTTTTAACCACTGCCAAGTTAAAAATAGAGGCACGTGCTTAGCGGGATGAGCACAGATCACAGTCATTTCTCACCCCTCTCAGTTATTTTATTTTTTCTCAGTCTGAAACCTTTGGATTCCCAGAATATCACACTGTACAGAGCTGCATTAGTCAAAACACATTTTAAAATATTCATGTACAAGTTTTTATCCAACTTTAATTTAGAACCATTCAAAACTAATTGTAGAAAGGTTCCAGCAAACTAGAAAAGGTGGAAAGAACAGAAGTAAGGTACAAAGATCGGAAGTAAGGAGTGGCTACTGCATAAGAACTGTGACTTTTAATTTTGGAAGCAGACATCTTAGGGACACTGCAACAAAGGGTTTTAAAATCATGAATGATGCTAAAGAAGCAAATAGGGAATTTCAATCACTGTATCTCAATACAAGGATTTCTTGCATTGCCCATAAAATTGTGGCACTGCCTTCTGCTTGAAGCTACAAGACATGAATACATTCATATTGGAGGATTTTTATTTGCAATCTGTCTTGAATCCTTTGTGAAAAACAGTGTAAGGACAGTGTGGCTGTTCCTTCCCAAGGAATCCCCAGAAGTGCCCAAAGACCTTGGTGAGGTGAGGTATTGAACCAGAACAGGATTGAGCAGCTGGTGGCCACTTCCATCTCCCTGTGATGAGCAAGTCCCAGCCCCGGGGCACAGGAATTACCTTGGCGACGGACGGGAGAGCCGGCAGCCAGAGCCTCCTGCTCGGTGCGCGGGGGAAGCCCACAGCTCTGCGCAGGTAGCGGTCGTGGATGTCACAGCAGCGCAGCACGTACAGAGCACAGGCAATGGCATAGCCACCCCAGTTAGACACCCCTGCAAAGAGTGGCACTGTCAAACCAAACTGCACAGATTGGCTGCTTTGTATCCAGAGTGTCAGAGATACCTGGGTTAGGAATGGAGAAACCTGAGCCTAAGGACAATACAGACCATCCAGTTTACAAGTTGGTTCTTGCTGAACACTTCTGTCTCACTGTTGATTTTATCTCATAATGATGTAAAAGAGAATTTTAACTATAACATTCAACTTTTGTTGAACATCAAGAAAATTAAGAACATATATTTTTCCTTGAGTGACTATTGAAAGGACTTATCTCTCTGTAAAGGGGCAATATGACTAATTTATGCCTGATGGGGCCACACTCTAAACAGAAGTTTATCAATTATACTGAAAATTTGTATGTGCACAGACATCTTAATTCCCACACATTTCACTTCTGCAGTCTTCCTTATTAATATTTGTTATTCAGTAACCTGGTCTAGTGAAAGGTTTTCTGCCCATGGTAGAGGGAGTAGGACCTAGACGATCTCTAAGGTCCCTTCCAACCCAAACCATTCTAGGATTCTATGGTTCTATGATTTTATATAATGTGTGATTTTTCAAGAATACTCAGGATTTGCCCAACTATTTCCAATTAAGTGCACTTTGTTCATGTAACACTCAATTTTCAGCCAGTTCTTCTGAAGCAACAGGCATTTTAACTCTTCAGAAAACGTACATAATACAGAGATCAGTTGAGGATGACTTCGAAAAGGCCAATAAAAGTAACTTGGAAAGACAAATGTTTCCTTGTCACTTCTTTTCTCAAATATCAGCTACTCTCCTACCCCACAAAAAATCCCTTACCAGCTACAACAGTAAAATCAGCTTCAACATCACAAGCTATAACATCTCCGTTTTTTATGTGCTTCTTTACATCATCTTTTACTTTTCCCATTCCTAATTCATTTCCTCCATCTCCAACACCTTTATAAAAGAGAAAAAGACAAAATGAGTATGAACACAGCATATAACTGACAATCCCTTTAGAAAACATCCCGTTTCTTCCCCACAGTGGCTGTGATAGTTCATAGCTCCATATGAGATGGTTTACCCTTTTTTCATCCACAGCACCTAAAAACAGAAAACTGTGAATGAAATAGCTGAAAGCATCATCTATTACATGTCAACCTCTAAGTTTATACATGGAATGTACACTGTACATGGCATGCATGTGAAAGAAATCAAATTATCTAGGGGCTGTGAATTGCAGACAGAATCAAGACAGTAAACTTTGCTTATGGAAGGCCTTACATGGGTGCTCTATATAATGTGTTATCAGAAGTACATCAGCACAAATAAAGAAAGAAGATAGAAAATTAAACCCAAATCAACCTGAGAAATCAGCCAACAATTCTATGATAAAGCAAGCATAGAAAACTTTAGCTTGTTACAAGTTTTAATGAAAAGAACAGAATAGAAATAACAATTATTGCAGAAAGACAAGAAAAAATATACATAAGGATTTGGGCAGAAGCAGGCCTGACTGCACTGCCCATCTGTTTGATATAGATCACTAACATGGGGCAGTACACTAAGAGCTCAGCCCTGTAAACTAGTACTGTTCTCACTTTTCATAGTCCCTTACAAAAAAAATAGCTAGTTTTTTTTTTTTAAATTTTCTTATGTACTGTATGTGGGGCCTTGATTTTTGTCACACAAATAGAAATACTGTGTATTTGTCTTAGTGATTTTAGTGAAATCAATGGGATCTACGCAATTTCAGGAAAATTCTAGGCAACCCTAAATTGGGACATAAAGTCATCAGATGTCATTTAGATATCTGGAGATGAGAGTAACATACAAACTAGCAGTTTACATAAAAGCTGGATAGTACCTCTAGTCTATTACCAATATTTAAAAAAAAATTAAATTAT
>VXBI01003611.1:0-16274 GCA_013397375.1 Toxostoma redivivum
ATCCATATTAAACCCCATTGATCACCATGCCAAACCCCATACCCATGTCAAACCCCACTGATCCCCATGTCGAACCCCATATCCTATAGCTAACCCCAAATCCCATCTCAAACCCCATAGATCCCATCTCAAACCCCATATCCATGTCAAACCCCATTGATCCCATGTCAAACCCCATTGATCCCCATCTCAAACCCCATTGATCCCATCTCAACCCCCATATCCCCGTTCCCCACATCCCTTTTCCAGAGGCATTCCCGCCCTTTTCCCTTGCAGGTGACAAGTACGAGCTGCACGCGGCCACCGCCACCACCCCCAGCGTGGTGGTGCACGTGTGTGACAGTGACCAGGACAGCGAGCAGGAGCAGAGCAGGAAACCCAAACCCAAAATCATCCAGACCCGCCGGCCCGACTTCAGCCCCGCCCACCTGAGCTGAGCTGGGCTCACCTGGGCTGGGCTCACCTGGGCTGGGCTCACCTGGGCTGGGCTCACCTGGGCTGCTGCTCTCCGAGGCTTTGGAGTGAAATCCAACCAGGGATCGGCAGCTGCTGCCTCTGGGGGCGGCTGCAGGAGGAGAACTCCCAAGTTTGCTCCAAATAAAGGAATTCCAAGCTCAGTTTGCTCCAAATGATGGAATTCCAAACTCTGTTCTAAATGGAGGAATTCCAAACTCAGTTTGCTCCAAACAAAGGAATTCCAAACTCTGCTCCAAATGATGGAATTCCAAAAAAAGGAGGAATTAATTCCAAGCTTAAGTTTGTTCAACTGAAGGAATTCCAAGCTCAGTTTGCTCCAAATAATGGAATTCCAAACTCTGTTCTAAATGGAGGAATTCCAAGCTCAGTTTGCTCCAAACAAAGGAATTCCAAACTCAGTTTGTTCCAAATGATGGAATTCCAAGCTCAATTTGTTCCAAATGATGGAATTCCAAAAAATGGAGGAATTCCAAGCTCAGTTTGCTCCAAATAAAGGAATTCCAAGCTCAGTTTGCTCCAAATGATGGAATTCCAAACTCTGTTCTAAATGGAGCAATTCCAAGCTCAGTTTGCTCCAACAAAGGAATTCCAAACTCAATTTGTTCCAAATGATGGAATTCCAAACTCTGTTCCAAATGATGGAATTCCAAAAAAAGGAGGAATTCCAAGCTAAGTTTGTTCAACTGAAGGAATTCTAAGCTCAGTTTGCTCCAAACAAAGGAGTTCCAAACTCAGTTTGTTCCAAATGATGGAATTCCAAGCTCAATTTGTTCCAAATGATGGAATTCCAAAAAATGGAGGAATTCCAAGCTCAGTTTGCTCTAAATAATGGAATTCCAAACTCTGTTCTGAATAAAGGAATTCCAAGCTCAGTTTGCTCCAAACAAAGGAATTCCAAACTCTGCTCCAAATGATGGAATTCCAAGCTCAGTTTGTTCCAAATGATGGAATTCCAAACTCAGTTTGTTCCAAATAATGGAATTCCAAACTCTGTTCTAAATGGAGCAATTCCAAGCTAATTTTGTTCCAAACAAAGGAATTCCAAACTCAGTTTGTTCAAAATGAAGGAATTCCAAATTCTGTTCCAAACAAAGGAATTCCAAACTCAGTTTGTTAAACTGAAG
This sequence comes from Toxostoma redivivum, assembly GCA_013397375.1. Taxonomy (NCBI): domain Eukaryota; kingdom Metazoa; phylum Chordata; class Aves; order Passeriformes; family Mimidae; genus Toxostoma; species Toxostoma redivivum. Next base: position 1,602 of record VXBI01003611.1, read on the forward strand.
GAATTCCAAGCTCAGTTTGCTCCAAACAAAGGAATTCCAAGCTCAGCTCGGCTGCTGCTGTGCTGAGTTGAATTCCCAGATCCCTGGGAGCACAGCATGGGAGAAGGGGACATTTGGGGACAAAACAGGACAAACTGGGCTTTGTTTGGGGGGGAAAAGCAGCTGGGGGAGGCTCCCATAAATCTGGTGGGTGTTTGGAAAACCTTGGGATAACAGGGTTGGAAGGATGGTGGGAATTTGGGGAATTGAACCCTTTTTCTTACACTAGGTTCTGTGCATGTTTCTTCTTGGTCTCCTAAGGTAATTTGCTTTCTTTTCTAGAGTTTCTCCCAGTTTTCTGGAAATCTGGGAATTGTTTCAAGTATTTATTATCTCAGAATTCCTCCTGGATGTGTACATACATGATATATTTATATTTGGTTTTATTGGCACTCGTTTTTCCAGCAGGATTCAATTCCTCCAGCACCTGCTTTTTTTTTTTGGTGCTCTTGGAAGTTGTGCTTTTAAAAATTTTAACCTTTTGAAATTCCTGCAGAGAGGTTTTTACCTGGCAAAGAAATGGGAAAAAAAAAAAGTGCAATAGGAGAGTTGCTGGAATACATGGATTTTAAATTTTTTAAGTTCAGGTAATTTATATCTTCAACAGGATTTGTTTGGGAGCTTTGACTTAGGGGAAAAAACTCAAATAATGCTGGTTCAGAGCAGGGGAAAAAAAAACAATAGAGAAACTTGAAAATCTGCATTTTTGGTGAGTAAAGATTTGCTAGGAATTGTAAAATTCCATGAGCAGTGAGGAGAGCTGGAGTGCCTTTTCCTTGTCCATTCCTACTCCAAGCTGCACACTTGGATTTTTTTCTACTGGCTTTGGATATCCAGAAATCCAAACTTCCTGAGCTTTGCTTCCAAACTCAGCTGGGATGAAATGCTGAATGCCAAGGAATGCTGGTTTAGGTGTTTAAAGGCTCTTAAAAATGCAAATTTCAGAGGAGGAAGATGGCAGAAATATTTCATTACTGATTTTTAAACTGGAGATCCTCACCTTGAAACAGGGTTCAGGATTTTATTTTTTTGGAAGAGATAGGAATTGGAATCCATGGAAAATCCCACTTGGGGTCTTGGAAAAGGGAATTTTGAGCCTCTCATGGTGTTTTTAGGAATCTCTTGGTTTGCTTTTGCCACAGTTGGTGTGAGAAGAGATTGAAGCAAATATTGAAATTCCTGGTTCACAGCTTGGGTTTGTTTTAAATAATATTTGTTTTAAAAAGAATGGAGCCATTGCAGGCTGTGGTGCAGGAAAACAGGGTGTTCTGGAAGGCCTGGAATTCCTGACTGGAACACAAAGCTGGGCCTGGAGAGCAGGAATATACTGAATTTTCTACTCTGGCTTGGATTGTTATTCCCTGGAAACTGGAACAAAGCCTGGTCTTGGTGTCTGAGTGACCCTGGGGGCTCTTGGAAGAGCTGATTCCATGGATTCCTGGAGCTGGACACACAGGAAAATCAGATTATTTTGGGTTCCCCTCAGCTGGCTCCACGTGCTGCATTCAACACCCAGAATAAAGGAGTGAAGTGCAGAAAAACTTTGTAGGTTTGCCACAACTGCCTTGAAGCCTTCCCAAGACTTTTCCATGTTTCTCAAATACTGCTGGACTTTGAGATTAAAACACCAGGAATGATTCCTGGCCTGTCCTTTTTCCATGGAAAATCAAAGCTTGAGTTTGTCAGTGGAAACCCAGGTGGCTGCTGCTGTGTTTGCTACAAAAGCAGAGCTGCTTTTTTAATTCAAACCATCAATAAATCTGATTTTTTGGCATTGCAATACCCGAGCCCTGCCCGGGGTGGGAGCCATGGGAATCTTGGAATGCTCACAGGTTGGATCTGCCACCTCCTGTCCTCATGACTCCAGTGTGCTGCTTGCTTTTTCTGGTCCTTTTATTTTTGTAATGTTCCAAATGGATGCTTAGTTGGTATTTTATACACTTGTATAGCACGGGGCAGATTGAAATTAAAATATTTTGTTGTCTTCTTGTAAATGTCCGGGTGTTTTCTGCATGGAACCCTTCAAAATTCAGCTCCAAAATGAGAATTTTTAGCAGAATGTTGTGCCAGACCCTGATAAATTGATTATCAGAAGAGATTTCCAGCCTTCAGGGAATTTTATGATTTCCAAATGTGAGAATCTGCTCATGGATAAATCCCAGTGAGGGATATTCCAGTGAAAACCTGATTGCTCTCAAGTTCCTAATGAAGGTATCAACATCTTCCTGCTCCAGAATAATCCCTGTGCATTCAGAATAGATTAAATATTTATATTAAAAAATGAATCACTTGGGGTTTTTCCAGAGAGGTTGTGGATTTCCCAGCCCTGGAAGTGTCCAGGGCTAGGTTGGGACAGTGGAAAGTGGAATGAGATGAATTTCAAGGTCCCTCCATCCCAAAACATTCCATGATCCCGTGGTTTTTGAAGCTCCTGGAACATGAAAATATTTAAATGGCTTTACCTGGGAACTTCAATTCCCTTTTGTTGCAAAAGAAACGAAGGAAAACCATGAAGGTTTTGCCGTGGGTAGGGATGGAAGTCCTGTGATGGAAAAAGGAATTTCTGGTACTCAATTAAAGCCTTTCCCTGTTCTCCAGGTGAAGGCAACGACCTCTGAAGGACCAACATTTGTTTTTAATCAGTTTATTTTGCAGAGCAGCCCCACGTTCAGTATTTTGCTGTTTAAAACTGCATCAGTCGTTCTTGTTCAGTCCAGGGGTGGGGAAGGGATGAGCTCCAGCAGCTCTGGAAGCACCTGAACAATTTTGGAGCCACCTTTGGACAATTCCAGCAGGGATTTAACCTTGGCATCATCACCTGCCCTCTCAGGGGCTGCTTTTGGTTTTTGGGAACACAATTCTTCATGTTTGCTTTTATCCTGCCTTGCCCAAGCAACATTCTCCAGTGAATTTTTCCTTGCTAATGCTTTTAATAATTCATAATTGGATCTGGAAAGACAAAGCAACGACAAAGCCATTCCCCAAGAGGCTGGTAAAGAACATTTTGACATTAAGCTTTCAAATAAAACCGGATTTTTTTTAATGTTACAGGGAGTGAGGCAGGAGCAGAGAGGTGACTCCAATGACAACGGGCAGGATGGAGCTGGATTTATCTTCCCTGACAAAATTCCTGATGATAACGGGGAGCTGTCACATCCCAGACGTTGTCATGCTAAATGTGTGTGTGTTTTCCTGCCAGGAATTCCTTTTGTTTGGATCTCCTTTGGCCAGGGAGAGGATTGGAGCTGGAAAACAAATCCTGGGAGGGGGAGCTGAGGAAAAATTCCTGCTGGTGTCCAGCCGAGAGTGGTTTTGGGTTAGAAATTGGGAGGGAATCTTGTGAAGGTGCAGAGGCCCTGGCACAGAGCAGCTGTGGCTGCCCCTGGATCCCTGGAATGTTCAATTCCAGGCTGGACATCGGGGTTGGAGCAGTTGGGACATAACTCTGTGATTATTCCTAAAGCCATGACTAAAGGATTTAGTAAATTTGATGTTTCCCCGCATTGGGATGAGCTGCCCGGGGAGGTTTGGAGGTTTGGATGAGGCCCTTGGGGTGATGCTGATGCTCCTGAAGGGCTTTTCCCACCTTGAATATTTCGGGATTAGAGCCTTGAAGCGGGACTGAATTACAAGAGGTGCCCATAGGTGGAGCTAAATATCCAACAATGGCTTTATCCTGAATTAAACCAGCTCCACACTCAGCCTCCAGCTCTGGCTCCCATCCCCACCACAAATGTGGAAAAGATCTTGGACATCCCTCCCAGCCCTCGTCATTCCATCATTTTATGCTCCCACCTTTGCAAACTGCTGTTCTGCGTTTCTCTTTGTAAATCTCTTGGCTTTGAAGGAGCCCGTGGGGGCCGCACACAGAGAGAAGGGCTGGTTCCAGGTGGAAAAGGTGAATTTTGGGTGCTGCTTGTGGCTCTGTGTGAGCGATCCTAATGCCCAGGGTGTGTGGGATTTACAGAACAGTTCATCCAAATAATTCCCTGGAGGAGAGGAGACTCCTGAGAGACCTCAGAGCCCATTCCAGAGCCTGAAGGGGGCTCTGGAGAGGAGGGAGAGAGGTTTTGTACATGGGCAGAGACAAGAGAAATGGTTTAAATTGAAGGAAGGCAGGGCTGGATGGGATTTTGGGCAGGAATTCTTCCCTGGGAAGGGCTGGGATGGAATTCCCAGAGCAGCTGTGGCTGCCCCTGGATCCCTGGAATGTTCAGTTCCAGGTTGGACACTGGGACAGTGGGAGGTGTCCCTGCCTGTGGGACATGATCCTGAAAATCCCCTCCACCCCAATCCTGAGATTATTTTAAGTGCCTTTAACAGCAGCATGGAATTTTTGTCCTTTCCTAGGAGCTGACCCGTGCTGGATTGAGCCTTTATAAATCAAATAACCCCAGAACGGTGCCAGTCCCTTCCCTGGATGGCTCCATGTGCTGCCAGGGCATGGAAAGTTCTCACTGAATGCCTGTCCCACACAGCACAATTTGGCACAGGGATTACCATGTGCTGCACCTGCTTTTTAATCTGCTGGACAAATTCTTGCTGCTCGAGCTCTCTCCTGAATCAGCAGGAGCTGGGACGTGCAGGAATGCTGGGCTGGGACCTTCCTGCCCTCCCCTGGGAGCTGCCACAGCATCGCTGCCCTGTCATTAAAGTCGTGTCAAAGTTTCCATCCTGCTGCTCTCCCTGCGAGGAGAGAGTTCCCGGGGCTGAGCTCCTGGAGGAGGGAGCATCATCCAGCTAATTGCTTGGGGCTTTTTAATTAGGATTTTAATAGAATGTGGATTTTTTGTGTTGTCAGGCTTCAGAGTGAAAGCTCATCCAAACGGATCTTTCCTGGTGGGTACAACAGCCCTGTGTTCCTTCTGGAAGATTCCTTGAGGAAACAGCCTCAGGCTGGGGCCAGGGCAGCCTCAGCTTGGCCAGCAGCAGGAATTTCCCCATGGAAAGGGAGCTCAGGCCTTGGCAGGGGCTGCCCAGGGAGCTTTGGAGTGCCCATCCCTGCAGGTGGCACCTGGAGGTGGCACTCAGGGTGACAAGGTGGGCACAGCTGGCACTGCACGGGCTGGGAGGGCTTTTCCAACCTCGGGGATTTGGGAATTCTGGGATCTAGGAAACACAGGACAGGACATCTTGGCCAGTGCCTTGTTTCATTCAAATCCAGGTTTTTTCCTTGCAGTTTTTTCCCTCCCTTACAAGAATTCAAACTCCTTCCAAGTGTCCTTGACCACAACTGCCCCATCTGCCTCCAGCCAGGACATTCCCTGTCCTGCCAGGCACAGCTTTGACCTCAGTGAGATCCAGGAGGATCCTGCAATTCCCTCCCCCAGGAATTCTGTTCCCTCACATCCTCCACCTGCTCTCGAGGTACTGGGTTCACACACAGCATCTCAAATAATTGACTGGGCTGGGCTGAACTTTCCTTTGCAGCTTTTTCAGTTCCCTGCTTGTTTCTGCAGCTCTTGAGATCCAGAACAGCAGCTGAGGAAGCGTTGGAATGAGACAGAGAATTCCAGAGGGGGCTGGGAGGACGAGGACGAGGAGGGAAGGACTAATCAAACACTCATTAATTGCCCACCAAAGCTCATGGTGGTGGTTTTCCTTGGCAAACATCAGGCTCCAGAAAAAAATCTGTCTCAGAGCAGAGACTCAGCTGTGGGAGGTGAAGAGGCTGGGAAGAACAAATCCCTGAGCCCAGCCCCAATCCAGGGCTCTGCTCCCAAATCCCTGAGCCCAGCCCCAATCCAGGGCTCTGCTCCCAAATCCCTGAGCCCAGCCCCAATCCAGGGCTCTGCTCCCAAATCCCTGAGCCCAGCCCCAATCCAGGGCTCTGCTCCCGGCTCCCTGGCACAGGAGAGGATCCCAGAGCTCTTCACCAGGACACTTTGGACATGAAATCCTACTGGAAATCCATTTCTTATACAACAGGGCAGCCAGGATTGATGTGGGTTTGGGGAAATTGGGAACAGGGATGGTGTCAGAACAGGGACAGTTTTGGGAACAGGGATGGAGTTGAGAACAGGGACAGTGTTGAGAACAGGGACAGTGTTGGGAACAGGAACAGTTTTGGGAACAGGGACAGTTTGGGGAACAGGGACAGTTTTGGGAACAGGGATGGAGCTGGAAACAGGGATGGAGTTGGGAACAGGAACAGTTTTGGGAACAGGGACAGTGTCAGGAACAGGGACAGTTTTGGGAACAGGGATGGTGTCAGGAACAAGGATGGAGTTGGGAACAGGAACAGTTTTAGGAACAGGGACAGTTTTGGGAACAGGGATGGTGTCAGGAACAAGGATGGAGTTGGGAACAGGAACAGTTTTAGGAACAGGGACAGTTTTGGGAACAGGGATGGTGTCAGGAACAAGGATGGAGTTGGGAACAGGAACAGTTTTAGGAACAGGGACAGTTTTGGGAACAGGGATGGTGTCAGGAACAAGGATGGAGTTGGGAACAGGAACAGTTTTAGGAACAGGGACAGTTTTGGGAACAGGGATGGTGTCAGGAACAAGGATGGAGTTGGGAACAGGAACAGTTTTAGGAACAGGGACAGTTTTGGGAACAGGGATGGTGTCAGGAACAAGGATGGAGTTGGGAACAGGAACAGTTTTAGGAACAGGGACAGTTTTGGGAACAGGGATGGTGTCAGGAACAAGGATGGAGTTGGGAACAGGAACAGTTTCAGGAACAGGGACAGTTTTGGGAACAGGGATGGTGTCAGGAACAAGGATGGTGTCAGAACAGGGACAGTGTTGGGAACAGGGATGGAGTCAGGAACAGGGATGGAGTTGGGAACAGGAACAGTTTTGGGAACAGGGACAGTGTCAGGAACAGGGACAGTTTTTGGAACAGGGATGGAGCTGGGAACAGGGACAGTTTTGGGAACAGGGACAGTTTTGGGAACAGGAGCAGTTTTGGGAACAGGGATGGAGTGGGCAGCACTGCCAGCATTCCCGCTGGAATTTGTCCCGCTGAGTCCCCCAGAGCTGCCCCAGCACTGCCCAGCCTGGCTGCTGGGGGCCAGGAGAGGCACAGAGGGGCTGGATTTGCTCCATTCCTGTGGGATAACTCCTTGTATCCCAAGGACGCTCCAGGGAGCCGCCACCTCCTGTCCAGGGGGGTGGGAAGGAATTTGATGCCATTTCCAGTGCTGATATCCAAGCTCAGCATCAGTCAGCACAAACCCCAGTGCAGAATCCTGGATCCTGGCTCTGGGAATGCCAGACTCTGATGATCCCAGCCTGGCTGCCTGCAGGGCTCTGCCTCCTGCACACGCTGCTTCCTCTGCTTCCAAACATCTCCCTTTCCTGGCACTCCATGGGATGAGTGAGCAGCAAATCCTGCACCAGCAAAGAGGGATTGGGACAGAAACCATGGGGAGAGGCCCCAGTGCAGGAGATCTCAGCATCAGGCCAGGGAGAAGCCTGGAGTCATGGAATGGTTTGGGTTGGGAAGGACCTTAAAGCTCATCCCATCCCATTCCATGGCAGGGACACCTCCCACTGTCCCAGTGTCCAACCTGGAGCTGAACATTCCAGGGATCCAGGGGCAGCCACAGCTGCTCTGGGAATTCCATCCCAGCCCCTCCCAGGGAACAATTCCTAATTCCCCAAATCCCATCCAATCCTACTCTGAAGCCATTCCCTGTGTGCTGTCCCTGCATCCCTTGGGAATTGTCTCTCTCCATGTTTCCTGCAGCTCCTCCAGGCCCTGCAAGGCCACCCTGAGCTCAGCCCAAAGCTTCTCCTCTCCAGGCTGAACAATGCCAGCTGTGCCAGCCTTTCCTCCCAGCAGAGCTGCTCCATCCTCTGCTCATCCTGCTGCCTCCTCTGGGCTCTCTGCAGCAGCTCCAGCTCCTCCCTGGGCTGGGATCCCAAAGACAGGGAATGGGATCCATGCTTGGAGTCCCTGTGTTCCAACCCAACACATTTACTGGGTTCCAGCCTTTATTGCCTATTATCAATCAAAGTGAAATGCCAGGGGATTTTTCTTTGGGAGACAGAACAGAAGGCTTTTTGTGCTGGGTTTGCTGTGGGTGGAGCTGGGGAGGAAGCAATCCTCCTCCTTTTGACCTGGAGAAAACTCCCCAGTTATTGGCACTGACTTTGCCCTGAGTGCATTTGCTTGGTTGGCCAGTGGCTGTTTGGGGCATGGAGAGAAATCCTGGCACTCCTTGGAAGGAAAACCAGCCTTGGTTGGACACTCCTGGCCAGGGGTGGCTGCTGGAGCCCTGGCCCAGCCACCACAGACGAGATCTGTGCTCTCCAGAGTGGGACTGGGAGCTCACAGAGCTCACAGATGGGATATTCCAGGATATTTTTCCTTGGAAGACTGGTCAGGCCCAGGGAGGTTTGGAGTCCCTGTCTGTGGAGTGTTCAGTGTCTGGATGTGACCCTGGGTGATTTTAAAGGTCTCTTCCAACCCTGATGATTCTTTGGCCCTGTAAAAGCCACATTTGCAGGTCATTTGTTTTTGATCTGTTTTAAAAAAAACCAACCCCAAACCCAACCCATTCTGTGATCCAAACCCACTGGAGAATTTGGATGTGGCAGCTTTAATTGAACTGAGGTCTTGATACCTTGATTATTTCACGTTTGTTCCTTGGTATTTAGAGCATTTTTGTGATGAGCAGCACCCAGATCATGGAATCCTCTGCCAGGCTGGATTGGAGCAGCCTGGGACAGTGGAAGGTGTCCCTGCCATGGCAGGGCTGGGATGACATTTAAAGTTCCTCTCACACCAAACCATTTGATGTAACTGTGTGCATGAATTTGTGGGTGAGATTCAAAAGGAAAAAAAATCCCATAGACTGGAAAAAGAAGGGGAGAACTTTGAACTTCAAGTGGAAGAGAACAAATAAAGGTTTTGTTTTCCAGCCTCTGCTTTGCCCTCGAAAGCTTCACTTTGAGGGACTCCTCTCCTTGACTCTTCCCAAGAGCTCCCTCATCCCCTGCAATTAAATCACGGCTGTCAACGTGTTTAATTAATTTGCCATCAGCAGCTTTATTACATTTAGTGAAGGATGGGGAGCACTGAAGATCTTAGAGCTCAGCTTTGCTAGGGCAGAGCTGAGTGGAGGAGAATTCCAAACAACCACTGGCATCAAGGAAAAGGATTAAAGTGTTCCCCCACCTCGACCCCTCATCATTCCCAGAGCTCATCCCTGTGATAATCACAGAGGATTCAAACTCCTAAATGGACAAGAATCCCATTTATTTGTTTGAATTTGGGTTAAAAGGTGATGCCATGCTGAGCTTTTGGATGGGAGTGGAGCTGGTCATAACACCAGGATAAAAGAACATCTCCTGTGGGATCTGCTGGAAAAGATTTGGATGGTAAAAGTGCTGCATGAATGGGCTTTGATTAATGGATGGTGTTTGGAAATGAAACTTTCCAAACAGGAGGAATAATGTGCTGTACCTGGCAGAGGGGTTGATCAACAGGGGAATTCACTTTTTCCATTTCCTCGTGTGGAACAAACAAAGGAGGTTTTAGAATTAGTAAATCCTTTAGTCATGGCATTAGGAATGGCATGATGGAGAAACCACAGAGTTATGAATGGCTGAGGGGGAAGGGACCTTGAGGATCATCCCATTCCATGGCAGGGACACCTCCCACTGTCCCAGTGTCCAACCTGGCACTGAACATTCCAGGGATCCAGCCAGGGCCTCTCCACCTTCAAGGCAAGATTCCCTCCCAATTTCTCATCCAAAATCACTCTCAGCTTGGCCAGCAGCAGGAATTTCCCCATGGAAAGGGAGCTCAGGCCTTGGCAGGGGCTGCCCAGGGAGCTTTGGAGTGCCCATCCCTGCAGGTGGCACCTGGAGGTGGCACTCAGGGTGACAAGGTGGGCACAGCTGGCACTGCACGGGCTGGGAGGGCTTTTCCAGCCTCAGGAATTCCAGGATTCTTCAAAACCCCGTGGATTTTTTACCAGTTTGGGATTTCCATGCAAGAACACTCACCCATGGTAATTTTGGATCTTCCCAAGTGTCTTTGTGTGGATCTGAAACAATTTTCACCCTCAGCTTTCCTTTACCTGTTTTTCTGAGATGTTTCCTTTTCAGTCATGAGGCAGCAGAAGTTTGGGGATTTTTAAACAGAGGCAACCAAGTATTTAATTAAAACATCTCAGTAATGAAGTCCAACTCTTTAACATTGTGATTAAACTCAGCTCATGCCTGGCTTGTGCTGGTGCCATCCCTGGATTGTGACTGAGGCACCAAACACAGGATGGGCAGCACTGGTGGCTTTTTCAGTCCTGACTGAGATCCAGAACAGGTTCCAGCTTTTCCTGCTGGCCAGGGAAGAATGAGAATCCTGAGTTTAGCAGCAGTGCCTTGCTGAGAGCAGGAGGAATGTGTGGAGTTAAGGAGGGACAGTTTCACTCCATGCCTGGCCTATTGTTTTGAGTGGGAGGGAATTAAAAAAAAAAACTGGGACAACTTGTTTGCCCAGGAGGAAAAGAAATGCCTGAAGTGAGGAAAATATGGGGGGTGAGAGGAAAAAGTCCCTGTGTGGGGAAATGTGAACCTGGGGAAGGATTTGGGGGGCAGTGCCTGGTCCTGGCCATCCACAGCATCCATGTGTGGGCACTCCAGAGGAATCCCAGACTGGTGTGGGTTGGGAGGGACCCCAAATGCCACCCAGTGCCACCCTGCCTTGGCAGGGACACCTCCCACTGTCCCAATGTCCAACCTGGAATTGAACATTCCACAGCTATGCCAGGGCCTCCCCACCCTCCCAGGGAACAATTTCTCCCTAATTTCAAATTTCTTGCTGTCCTGTCACTCCATCTCCTTGTGAAAATTCCCTCCCCAGCCTTCCTGAAGCCTCTCCAGGTGCTGGAAATCTTCTCTTAAGTTCCCCCTGGAGCTCTGATGATCCACAACATCTCCAGTAGAGCCCTGAACCCCATCCCCTCCCTATAATGTCCCTTTTTTTCCCTCTACAGACATAAAAGGAAGAAAGGAAAACACATCTGTGGCTCATGCAAGGTGCAGCAGAAAGCTCAGCAGAAGGAAGGAGCTCTGTGGAAAAGTTGTGGTTTCCCCATTCTGGGCCAGGCTGGAGGGGTTTGGAGCACCCTGGGACGGTGGAAGGTGTCCCTGCCATGGCAGGGCTGGGCTGGGACGAGTTTGAAGCTCAAAATTTCTCTTTGAGCAGTGCCAGGATGTCAGGAGGGGCAGATGATCACACCAAAATCAAACTGTGATCAGCAGCGTTTCCTGCACTCAGCTCTGGGACAGTTTTTATGTGAGCAGGAGCAGCTCTGGGCAGTGCTGGGCTCAGTCCTGGAGGGGTTCTCCACCCTCAGCCATCCTGTGAAGCTCCAGTGAGCTCCCAGCGCTGACCTAGAGAGGGAAGAGAAGGATTTTCCTGGGAAAAGGACTCGGTGTTCTCCTCCCCAGCCAGGTGCTGCTCCCAGGGAAGGATTCCAATGCTGGTGGAATTTGCATGACCTCAGCCCACACAGGTGAGCAGAGAGGAAACACAAACCCCTGCCCTGAGCCCATGTGCTCACGGGGAATGGCTGGGGAATCCCAGCATGGATTGGGATGGGAGGGACCTCACAGCCCCTCCAGTGCCACCCCTGCCACCTTCCAAAAATCCAGCTGGGGCTGTCCCATCCCTGGAAGTGTCCAAGGCCAGGCTGGACCCACCTGAGATAATGGAAATCCCTACCCATGGAATTGGATGAGCCTTAAGGTCCCTCCCAGCCCAACCCACTCCTGATTCCATGACCTGCCTCCTCTGCTGCTGCTGCTCAGGAAGGTTTTTTGGGAGCAATTCCCAAAGTTTTGGCTCTGCCTGAGGACCATGGATGCGGTTTGGCTTCACTTACACCACGCTTGGGATGAATTTGCTCCTCCCCATGGAAAATGGGGGTAGGGAGGGAAGGCAGCAGGGCTGGAGCTGCACATCCAGGGCACTCCTGAGCCTCTCACCCCACTGGGAATGAGGGGAGCAGGAGCTCCAGAGCTTTGGGAAGGCTGGGAATCAGCTCCCACGGGGTGTGTGCTCAGGGGAAAACCAACCCAGCAGGAAGACACACAGAGCTGCCTGGAGAGAAAACTTATCTGGGCCTCACACCATAACACAGGCACTGCTAAAAGAAGAGGAAATGAGATAAAGAAATTACTCAGGGCTGCTGCTGCCTCTGAAAAACTTCCTTGATAAGGGAGGCAAGGCTGGGGCTCACGTGCTGGGGGTGGTGTGGGCAGAAAGTTTCAGCTCAATTAACAGAAAAACCTTTTTTAGTTTTGCTTCTCAGGGCAGAAGGTTCCCCTGGCGCTGTGGTTTGGCTCTTTTCCTGACCTGGGGGGATTTTTGACCCTCCTCTCCTGACATTCCCCAGGGATTTGGTGCAAATTCCCGGGAGCTTGCAGAGGATGTTTGGACAGATCCTTTTCCCTGCACCATTGGGGCATCTTTGATCTTTCATTCTCCTGGCAGTGCCACCATGAAAATTTCTGAGTGTAAAACCTCTCTGCTTCTTGGTGTCCTGGGAGATCTTTCCCCATGGAAAGGGAGCTCAGGCCTTGGGAAGAACTGCCCAGGGAGCTTTGGAGTGCCCATCCCTGCAGGTGGCACCTGGAGGTGGCACTCAGGGTGACAAGGTGGGCACAGCTGGCACTGCACGGGCTGGGAGGGCTTTTCCAGCCTCTGGGATCCCAGGATTCGGGGATCTGCTGATGAAAATGAGGATATAATTCTGTGGAGGAAAATCCAAAGGTTCAATGATGTTTTTTGCTGAAGGGCCACCCTGTCAGAGGAGATCAAGCAGGTCAGGGTTTCAATGCTTTAAATGCTGGGAGGATGAACCAAGCTCCAGTGAGGTGATGATCCAGTTCCAGGTTGGACACTGGGGCTGGAGCAGCCTGGGACAGTGGGAGGTGACAAAATGATTTTCCAGCAGAAACCATTCTGGGAAGTTTGTTGGAGCTTGGGATGCAGAATCTCAGCTTCCTGTGCCCAGATCCCAGAGGATTCTGCTCAGCCCCAATTTTGTCTCAGGGGATCACAGAATCCCACACTGGCTTGGGTTGGAAAAAAAAAAAATCACCCCTCCCACTGTCCCAGCTGCTCCAACCCCAACATCCAGCCTGGAATTGAACATTCCAGGGATCCAGGGGCAGCCAGAGCTGCTCTGTGCCAGGGTCTCAGTCAGGAGAGGGGATGAGTTTGTAGCTCAGGGGAGGAACCTTCCCAGGCCCCCTGGGAACAATAAACCCCAGCTTTGGCCAGCACCAATCCAAATTTCCTCTGTCTGGTCATTCAAGCTGTGAGTGGTGATCAGTGATGATCTGAATCATCCTCACCAAATTAAATCCTCCAGTCCCTGTGCCTCAGAGGCTCAGAGTTCCTCTGCAGGAAGGGAATTCCATTTCACCCATTCTGGGGGTCTGAGGCCTCCCCATCCAGCCCCTTCCAAAGCTGCAGTGTCAGCACCTTTTTAATTGAACATTAGGTTTTTTTCCCCAGTTTAAATTGCATTTCAGGGCAGTTTTCCCACCCCCACGGCTCTGTGCCTTTTCCCCACCCCTGAGCTGTGGGATTTGCTGATCCTGCAGAGGTTGTGCAGATTTGGGGGGGCCCAGCTGCCCCAAACCCTTTGGGGTTGCATTAATGCTGGGATAGCCCCAGGTGAATGAATGGTGACGTTCATTCCTCTCAGCCAGGGTTGTGCTGGAAGCCCATCCTTTGTAGGGTGATGTGGAAACCTCAATCCAAATGATTTTTGCAGCATTTGGGCTGAGCTGGAGCTTTGGGATGGGGATGGAGCTGGGGAAGGGCCTGCTCACCTCCTGACCCCTCGGGGCACTCTGGAAACCAAATTATTTCTGGATTTTGGAATGAATTCTGAATTATTCCTTGCTCCCTCCTGCTCAGAGAACTCTGCCAGTGAGGGTTTGTACAAGTCTGGTCCTTGCCCCTGATTTTCAGGGGTTACAATGCCACAAATAAAGATCTGGACAGGAACATGCCAGACCTCATCTGTTCCTGTGGGAGGGCCACAGCAGCAGCTTCTCCAAGGAAAAGGGAAAATTCATTGAAAGAATAAAGTGTATTTTCTTCTTCCCCTTCTTATTTCAGTATTTCTTCCCTCAAAACAGAAATGAGGTGAATTTAAACACTCCAGGGATGCAGCTTCAAGAGACCTGCAGGACCCTGTGCTGTGAAATGTCCTTTGTCACCTTGCTGAGAAAATTTCCTGAGGGATCCCATCACTCCACAGGTCGTCATTGACCTGGGGAAAATGAAATCTGGGGCTACTGACAGATCCAGGAGGGCAAAGGGAATTCCTGCAGGGAGCTGGAGCTCTGTAAAAATATATTAAATAATATATTAATAATATATCTCTGTCACAGGTGCTCTCAAGCTCCCCCCAAAGTCAAACAGAAGTCACAGATTGGATTCTGGAACAGGATCTGCTCTGCTGGGGACACAAACCTGGGCCCATTCCATGGCAGGGACAATCCCACTGTCCCAGTGTCCAACCTGGAGCTGAACATTCCAGGGATCCAGGGGCAGCCACAGCTGCTCTGGGAATTCCATCCCAGCCTCTCATTGCCATCACAGAGCTCAGGAAAATTCATCCACAAACACCAGAGGTTCATGTCCAAAAAGGAGACA
>VXBI01003614.1:0-10764 GCA_013397375.1 Toxostoma redivivum
CACCGGCGGCACGTGGCGCTGCCCCCGCGCTTCCTGGGCCGCAAGCGCTCCGGCATCCGCGCGCAGCTGGACGCGGAGCTCCTGCGCTACTCCGAGAGGTGGGATGCGGGAATGCTGCGCGGGGTGCGGGGGGTTCGGCCCGGCAGGTAACCGTGCCCCCTCCTCCTTGTCCTTCCAGCCTGCAGGGTGTGCCCGTGGCGTACGACAACATCAAAGTGGTGGGGGAGCTCGGCGACATCTACGACGACCAAGGATTCATCCACCTGAACATCGAGGCCGACTTCATCATCTTCAGCCCCAAGAAGGGGAAGAAGCTGGTGGTATGCGAACGCCTTGGCGTCTCGCGGGACCGGCTTCTTTTATTAAGTGGTCAAAGCTTGGCTTATTTCTGACATCAAGTGGTATGGGTCTGGGTCTCTTAGGAGACATAAAATATGTCTCTTAGGACATATTTTAGTTTGTGTTAGCGTATTCATTTAAGGGTAGTTCGTGACAATTTATAAGTAGTTGGTACTAGTACTTTTTACTGTAATTTGTCTGTTTTGTCCATCTCTAGGTATATTATATTGCTACTATAATACTGCAGCATTGTATCGTAAGGATTGTACATTTAACAGTGTATAAAACTGTATATATCATACCAGTGCTCCTTTCTGAAGAGCAGGTAATTCTCAAACAGATGCATTTGTTATAGTGACAGGAATGGTTAGGATGCTCTCGAGAGTTCAGTTCCTTCAAGCACAAGACCTGTACATCGAGTTGGAGCCTGCCTTCCAGTAAAGGAGGTGAAAGGCTCACAGAACAGCTTTAAGCTTGTCAAAACTCTTGCTCAGTACCTGTGGGTAAAGTATGTTGAGAGCTGGCTTGCATTCATTCTAGTGCCATACCTTTTGCAGCACAGCTGGTGGCTTTATAACTGTTTGAGGATGAATGTGCCATCTTCCTGGGAAGAGAATAGAAAACTTCTCAGTGTCAGTTATTAATTCTAGGAGTAAAATAAAGGTGGATATAGTTTCATAGGCAGATGTGTCAGAAACCCGATGAATGGAGTATTTAGAAGCTTTTTACGTGTCTTCCCTATTTTCAGCTGCTAAGTACTGCTGTGCCAGCTTGAAGAGCATTTTAGCAAGTAAATCAGACTTAAAATGGCTTCAAAGCAAAGTTAATCACTGTAGTGTAAGGAAATAATTACCTGCTCTATTCAGGTATTCACTGCAGGTAAATCCCATGTTTTGAATTCTCTTGCAGTACAGTTCTACTTTCAGAGGAAGTGCATGAAGAGTTTACTGGAATGGCTTTGATTTTAGTGAAGGAGCATTAACTTCTTGCTAGATAAACCGACTTCATAACTTGTATATAAACTCTTACTGTAAGCTTTCCATATAGGAAACTAAATATTTAAAGGGTGTGCATTGAAAGGGCTGATTTTTGCTGTAGGCTTGCATGACATTCTTTTTCTTTTTTAGGGTGTGATTAATAAAGTGGCCCCTAGTCATATTGGCTGCCTCATACATGGATGCTTCAATGCCTCTATCCCTAAGCCTGAACAAATGTCCATTGTACAGTGGCAACAGCTGGGATTTAAAATAGGGGATGAACTGAAATTTCAAGTGTTGCACTTGGATTTTGATACTGCTGGGGTGTTCTTCATTCGAGGAGGACTCAGTAAAAGCAGGTACAGTGCCTTAATAGAAAATATTTTTAACTGATATAGTACATTTTTTACATGCTATGTGATTTTTTGCTACATCTTAATCTTTCAGGTTTCTTATTTTTACACAAATGCTCATATAACTATATAACTACATAAATATATATGTGACTATTTATCTATCTACATATCTATCTATGTTGTCCTAAATGAAGCTTTCCACTCTTTAGGACTCCCATGGAAGTTTCCTCTGGAAAAAGTAAAACTAGGTATTTCTTGAACTTTAAAAATCAGAGTGTGTTGGGCTATGAATTGTTGATTGCATATATAATACATGCTCAAAATAGCACATCCAGGTGTCTAAGAGTAGCTTTGTGCATGGGCCTTTCAAGTGAAAACAGTCCAGGGGTCCTGAACACAGTGGTTACATTGTCCAAACACGTGCATGTGTATTATATAATGACAAATACATTATTTAAATACATGCTGAAATATGAGAGTTTCAAAGATGAAAGAATGTGTCAACTTTCTCCTTAGGCCTCTGTAAATTTATAGGGTACCTCACAAGAAAATTTGTCTTCAGAAGAGTTCATTCATGTTTTTCTTTTAAAACAGTAATTTACTGAGCAGTATTTTTCTTTCAGCGTGGTTTTGTTTTTTATTAAATGTGTAATATAACTCTTACTGGCAAATTCATAGCATTTTTTGTTGGTTTCTTTTTTTAATCTGGAAGGATGCTCTGGATCATTTCAGTGAATTTACAATGAAAGTTTGCAATTTTGTCTTCAGTGCCTCTGGGGACATGAAAACCTCCATGGTTTTTAACTGCATTCTTTCCATGTTTGTCTTCTTAGACATTTTCTCCAGTGCTCTTGGTTGCAAAGTACCTGCTGAGGGGGGAGGCAGGTAGAGTTTTGTTGTGAAGGTTTTTTTCTTCTTTTTTTTAAACTTTTCTGGCATCACCTTTTCTTTTAATTAGAGTAGGGTAATTGCTTGGTAAAATCAGCAGTATGTCTCATATATGATTGAATAGGCCACTAGCTATGCGTTTTTATGAAAGACTTAAACCAAAAAACTACACAATCTGTAATTATGAATTAGGGAATGAAGAAGCACAAGAAATGAGGAAAATATCAAATGGTCTGATTAGCACTAGAGAATTTTTTCTCTAAGAAAAAATTTAGGCTAAAATTCAAAAGAGAATATTTATTATGTGGAAAGAAGGGAGCTAATAAGGTAATAGAAATTATCCTGAGAATATTAAATGTCATGTTCTCTGTTTGTTGTTATTTTTAGCAAACATTTGTCTTTTTTCTGCTTGGTGTAAATACATGTTTTAGCAATTTTTGACATTTCACTATGTGAGGTGGCCCTAACATGTCTCTAATCTAGTTTATTTTGTATATTTCTTTACAGCATGCGGCCCAAAAAATCTAACACAGTCGCTGAAAATACAAATGGGGACGAAATTCAAAAGCTTGGCCAGCAGGAAAATGGCTTGAATGACTGTGGGGAAGATAATGTCACAGAAGAGCCTTTAAATGAGATGGGTAACCTTGGGAGGGAAAATGAAGAAGAGCAAAGTGTTGCTGTGGTGAATGGAG
Source organism: Toxostoma redivivum (assembly GCA_013397375.1). NCBI lineage: Eukaryota > Metazoa > Chordata > Aves > Passeriformes > Mimidae > Toxostoma > Toxostoma redivivum. Next base: position 3,256 of record VXBI01003614.1, read on the forward strand.
TATGTGATGATAAAAAGAAGAAGAAGAAAAATAAAAAGGACAAGCAAGGCAAACAGGAACTTGTATTGCCTACCAGTGACTCCAGTGGTTACCAAAGTGACCATAAAAAGTCAAAGAAAAAGAAAAGAAAACATTCTGATGAAGTTGAAGAAAGTGAATTATCTCAGTTGTCAGAAAAACCCAAAACAAAAAAGAAAAGGACAAAAGTCTGAAGTGCCTTTTTTCCTGTTTTACATTTCAGATGGTTTTGATAAGTTTCAATAAAACCCTGTTTTCAAAATGGATATGTTTTTTTCTTTACTACAAAGACAGCTCTGCTAGGTCAGATGGTGCTTGTGTGCATATGTGCACCAGCAGTTTGAAAGGCAGCATCTTTTAAAGTAGTAATAGAACAAATGGGATAGAAGCAATACGTGCCCGGCTTTTTTACTGGGAAACAAGACACGAAAGGACTGTGGAATGTAATTGCAGGAGCACATGCATCACCTCTGCCAGCTTTCCAGTTTTACACATTAGACAGTTGGTAGTTGTGATGTTTACTACTCTTAACTCCATCTTTGCCAATCAGTGTCTTGATTTTACAAGAGTAAATTAGGATTATCTTTGGGTTTCTGGGAAATTCATGTGAATTCCCAGGAGGCTTAAAAGAAATAAATTGTTTTGAGTATCAGTGCTTTTGGTTGCAGCTCTTCTCTGTTGTAAGGAACTCTGGGGAGAACTGTAGTGTGACATAGCCTAGTCGTTGGTATTGATTTACTTATTGCAAGAAGAACATAACCAGCTCTTTGAAGGCCTTGTAAGTAAACAGCATGAACGTGGAAACTTACTGTTCATCTCTGTTCCTAGGTTTTTGCTCTAGTGATTGATGCTGATTAATGCTATTAGTTCACTTCAATAGATGTGTTTACAACTTCTAATAACATTCATTCACATTGAACATGTTTTGAATTCCAAGTGTGACAATACTTGATTTAGGACTCACTTTGTGCTATATTAATGTTTTTTATGCTTCTTTAAACCTCCAAATATACCAGGACAAAGTTACCAGCTTATAGGCTTGATGGCATGGCAGTACATAGTAGGCATTTTAAAGTTATGATACTATAAAGAACCAAGTTGAAACATTTTCAAGACTTAGAAGGAAGTGAATTTAAGTAGCTAATGCCAGCTGTAGCAGCAGAAACTGCAGGATATCTTCTTGTGTTTGCTCTTCAGTGTACCTCATCTTGAAGCCAGTTTCTGAACAGTCCTGGGATGAACATGAATTGTCCCTGTTGTGTTTCTACGTGTGACAATGCTGACACTTGATTTATGTGCAATTTCATAGACACTGGCTCTTCTATCCATTTCTCCTGTACTGTGACAAAACCTGAGAAGTCAGATAATGTTTCTAATGTATTACAAACCAGGCTTCAAGGGTAGGCTGAGGGCAGTATTCTGGTGTGTTCACAGTTGCAGAGAATGATACAGAAGTCCCACCCTGCTGTGGTTAAATTACACAGACAAGCTGAAGGTTGGGGCATAATTTACAGTGAGAAGTTATGTGATAGTTCCCTCTTCATATATATCTATATAAAATATATGTATATTTATGTAGTGACTTGAGGGACAAGTTGGGTGGATGGGTAAGAAGGACATGGAGAGGAAGATGGGAAGTACAGATATGTTTTGACATGCCAAGGCCAACATGAAGAGAATGATGGAGGCAGTTTCTGTTGCAGATGAACACATGATTCCATCTATTAATACTCCTTAATACTCATTGTATGTCACTTTCCCTTTTAGGGAAGGGAAGCACATCTCCAGAGTCAAGTCTCACCAGTTGATAGAACCAGTTTGTAGCACCAGAACTTTGTCTTGCTCTGTTCCACTTCTTTCATGCAAAGAAATACATTCAAAGGGAATTGCTGAGGTTGCAACTTATGAATCAAGTAACATAGACAATAGAAATACTTTCAGCACTTTGCTGTTTTTCCACTTCTGCTGCTTTACCATTCTCTTACTGGGAATTGCTTTCTGTAGTTCAGCAAACTGTGCAAACTGTTTTGTTGATGATTAGTCTTTCCTGAAAGCCTATAATAATCTGTTTTGGCCCTTACTTAGAGGCAGGGGTTTTTTTGGCACACAAGTTTGGCTGTCACCCACTTATATAATTTTTTGGTTTTTTTTCTTGGGTTACAACAAAAGAGAGCAATTAAAAATAAATGCAGGAGCTGGCAATTAATGATTGCTGAAAGAATTGTTTCTCCAGTGATACAAATACCACAATGTGTTAAATTCTTGCTAAGTTTTGTGTCTTTGGAAGAGGAAACTTGAAGAAAAGACTTCAAAGAATATGGAAGAAAAACTTTTCACACAGTTGGAGACAATATTGGCAGCCTCACAGGTGCACTGTTGATGTTGCTGTAAATAACTGTTTTGGCATTTGCTAAATATGGCAAGAAAATTTGGATTTTCAAAAGTGAATATTCACTCTGATCATGATTTAAATCACTTGTCTTTGTTTTTCCCCATAAAAAGGCAAGATTTTCTTTTGCTTGTAATTAACAAAGGAGCTGAACTTGGCACTTTCCATTAAAGTTTCTGTGAAGTTTGATCTCTATAAACCTTTAACTTTCTTTGTTCCCCTGGACTACAAATGAAGAGATAGAGTGAATTTTAAGTTGAGACAAGATTTTTGAGTATCTAGAACAATCATTCATAAAGCTTCCTGTGAGGCCAGGTGACTTCATTTTATTTTTGTGCAGCCCTTCTGTTATTTTTTCAGGTTGCGTTCTAGTACAACTCGTGTCACATAGCAAAGAGAAGGTTAGAAAGTAAAACTGTATTTTTTCTTATAACTATTGATAGTTACACCAAGGTAACTGTGATCTAGAGAAAGAATTTGCTGGATTTATTTTCTGTTTTAACATTAAGCTTGCAACAAAGCCAATATTTACTTATGGCTGTGGTTGATACTCTTTTGTCTGTATTATGAAAAATGTAGTTCCAACTTAACCAGCTATAAGTTTCTAAAGTAGAAACTGCTACTTTGTAGTATAAATATTTTGATTCTGCAAATGTTTCTCAGTGTATTGTATGCCTTTGGCAGGAGAGCAAGCAGTCTTACAAGAAGGTATTTTTAGCTGTCTCTAAAACAATTGTTTTGTATTCACTGAAGCTTGCAATAATCTGCAGTGTTAACTTTTGCTCTTTGTCTTTTCCTTACTTCTCTTAGAAACAAATTCTTTGCTTTTTGACTTGGCACTTTCCTACTGCTTTAAATACTCAGCCCAAACAACCCAGTGGATGAGCTCTAGGGAAAGGATTTTTTTAAAGGGCTTAAGCAAGCTAGCTGCCTTTTAGAAAAACATGAGCCATGATCTAATCTGCCTCTGAGTAAACAGTTTGCCTTTGGAAGCATCCCAGCCTTAGATAGCCCTCAGACAGTACAGAGCTTTTGCTGTGAAGAGGTTATGGGATCTGATGCTCTCAGGATCATTACTGTTGGCTATGGAAGGACTCGAATAGTTTCATTCTAACAAGGCCTATATTTTTCTTACCAAAATGTCGATTCTTTTCTGCTATTTAGCTTTTAGAAATTCTGTATATTTAATAGAGTCTGAGAGAATTCAGTATCCAGTAGGCTTTGTTTATGAGGAGTGGGTGTCTTCTGGATTCATGGGAACAAATATAAGACTGAAAATCAAGCTTTGCACTTCTCCAATACTGTCAGTAATAAGTTTAAGAAACAGTTCAAGATTTTTTTGCTCTTCATGCATTTACACTTAATTAAGTTAAAGTCAGGTTTAATTCAGTTGTAAGCACTGTCCCAAGCCACTCAACTGACCTGATGTTAAGCAAGTAAAAGCAATTGCAGCCTGGCCATGACTTCAAGTTCCCCTGAAGCAACTGAACTAGGCAAAGAAGGAATAAACTTTAATTTTCCCATTTTAAGGACCCCTGCTCCATAAAATTGAGTACAAAATGACCTCCTTCCATTTCCCAAACTGATAGGTCTATAGAGTATCACTGGTGCTAGAATGTTTCTGTTACAACCAGAGACAGTTGAACTTGGAAAAGAACTTATTTGAACTTTCTGTACAGAAGGTGAGTGAAACTGCAGCAGTTTTTAGTACGTAGCAAGGAAACCTTAAAAACAGGAAAGAATTTTGCTACAAGATTCATTATCAATACCTTCCTCTTTTATGGATTATTTGAGTGTATTTCATATGATTAGAAGGTTAAGCTGACACCTTTGGTCTCTAAATCTGGATGATATTTAGTAAGAATACAGGTTAAAATATAGAAATAACTACTGCTCTTCAAAGCTCTTTTGCTCATTATTACCCATGTTCCTCTTTCCTTTATATTTTCTGTCACTGGTGCCTTTGGTGTATGGAAACTTCTCTAAGAGTATTCTCAATACACTGGAAGTATGATGTACCATTCAAGAGCAGGATTTCATTGTGCTGCACAAATTGAGTGAGTAGAAATATGTTTTTAAGAGGCTCTGGTAAGAGCCAGTCTGTCAGTACTATGTTGCTTAGAAACTTACATTGGGTATGTGAAGTTTGAACACTTCTGCAGAAGCAGATGTTTATCAAATGCTTTGACTTGAGTTACAGGTAAGGTCACACTCAGAAGTAATGTTTCAGTTCTACATGCAAAGCCATAATCAGTGGGCATGACCTTGTTGTGATACATCCATGCCCAGCACACACAGCTTCTGATGGACCCTAGGAGTGCAGCAGTCAGTGGAATTTGCAGGCTGTGCAAGTATGGTCTCAGATTTCATTAAAAGCATTTTGTCAAAATTAGTGTGGAATAACTCCCAGTCATTCAGGGAGATGGCTGAAGCCAGAGTCATCTTGTTTTCAAGGAGTAGGCTACAGCTCCCAGTGACAAGTCACAGCCTGTGCTTTTATTTCCTTATAATACGTGTTAGCACATGGATAACTTAAAAATTCTGTATGGATCAGTCAAACCAACATTTAAAAGCTGGACTAAAAGAGAAGGCAAATTTATCTTGCATCAGTAAACATGAATATTAATCAGAAAAAATGAGACTATTTTGGAGCACTATAAAATTTTTGGATCAACTCCTTTTTTGCTATAGATAAGAAACCAGTGACATATGACCCTCTTCCAGGATAATGCCATTTTTTTATATATATGTTTGAAAGCTCATTTTTTTTTCTCCAGAGATTTGGTCATCTCTACATGGGCTCAAAGATGACCAGTTTTTATGAAGCATTTTCCTAGGACAGCCATTTAGCTCTCAGTTGAAAAAAAGGCACAAACCCCCCAAAAAACCCCAAAACAAGAAGTGCACAGATGGTATAGGTATTCCTAGTTTATTTATGGAGCCTCTCAGTGTTAACTTGTGGATTTGTGAAGATGGGCTTGCCTTAACCTCTGATATATCTACATTCTCTTCAGAGAATGATACTGTGATACTCCCCAGTTCAAGACCTCTGCCTTTCAAAGAAATTGGATATATTGTGACTAAAAATAAGTCTGCACTGATGATGTATGGGATGTGCTGATAATTACTTTCGATAAGATTTTCTTGACATTAAACTGAATTGAGTATAAGTGACCTGCTTTATGTCTAAATTAGTTGTTACTAAATCCCATATCTTTCTAGTTTTCTTTGAGAGGATAATTCCTGTTCCATAGATAAAATTTGAAAATTCATCTTTTCATTATGGCTAGACATTAGTCAAACTTAAACTCTTAGTTTTCTGGGCCAAAGGAATGATATTTGAATGACAGTTCTAAGGTTTCTGAGGTAGAGAAAAATACGCATGTGTTACAGATTTAAGTGCATTTTCACATCCATTTTTCTACCCATGGAGTATTTCTGAAGTACTTACCAAAGTATGCAGATGCTCAAAGATTAGTTTTGCAGGCATCTGTATTGTGGTTATTTCTATCTTGCTTCAATATCTGGTTTGCAAAACCATTGTCATAAATGATCCCCAAATAGAACCCAGCAGCATCATATTCATTACTGTTTTATATTTTTCCTGCAAATCTGTGGTTTTGCCATATTATGATGAAGAATGTGAGGACAAGCTGTTGCAAATAGTTTTATATCTTCCTATTAATTGAGTATAGCAAATGTCTTTTCCCAGGCAAAAATATATTACTGCAATTACTTATGGTTAGACTTGTTTTGTTTTTTCACTGGAGCACGCTTTGGAAAATAGTCTAAAAAATTCAATTAATATATGGAAAATTGATTTGGAGAGAAGGACTAAAAATAAAAGAGAGAGAGAGAAAAAGCTGGGAATTTTTTCATAAAGAGTGGAAAGGAGAAGATTCAGTTTAAGGAGGTTTTTGAAATTTCAATTTTTTTTCCTGAGAATGAATGAAAATGTGACGCTTTTCTTTAGAGGCCTTTCTCATTACTCCACTAAGTATTTTCAGTCCAATAAAAATGCTTCTCTAATTTTTTGGAGTGTGACATAAAATATTTTAAATGGGGAAGTAGTCATTGCAAATAGAGGACTGTTTCATTCTAGATACCTGAATTGCTTGTTAGGGAGTGAACCAAAAGGCTTTATTTTCCTCACAAATTCATATTCTGGTGAAATTGATTGAATTTGGTAGGTGTCTTTTTGTTTGTTTGTTTGTCTGGTTTTTTCAAATTTGTCAGAATATGATTCCATGAAAACAGCTCTACCCCACTATGATTTTACTTTTTATATTACAAATCAATGTAAGACTTGGAAAAGTCTGACTTGAGGAAGGATTCTGCCTGTTCTCATGCAATGCCACATGGTGGAGTATTGCTTTTTCTTTTGGGCTTTTTCTCCACATCTGTCATCTAAAGAGCTCAAAACTTCAGTGAACTGGTATTTGATGAGAAGAAGTATTTCAGCTAACTGAAATAAGACTAAAAGAGAAATATAATTTTTACCAGCTCTGTATATCAGCACCAAAACCTTAGTATCTACCCTAGCTGTTGTGACCATGTTGCTTTAGTTTATATTCTAATTTTCATATATTTCAAAGTGCCATTAATACTGGTATTCATCTAGTTTTTCACCGCTCATATTTCATATCCTTTCTGTAGATTTTTTTATAGGAAAAGAGATTTACATGGCCATGCTGTGAATAAGAACTCATGCAAATGCTGTGATGCATTTTGTTGATTCTTCTTTAGTAAATTTTTAGTTAATGGCCAGTTTGCAGATTCCTGACTACTTAAATGAAATACTGAATTTCTATAAGTTTCATGGACACTAGATGCTGGATAGAGGTGAGAAATTATATTATTTCCCCTGTTTGAAGAAAAGTGACCCAAATTCAGCTGTGGTGAATACAAACCACTCTGTGGACTCCATGGCACTGGGAAAAGCTCCAAGCAGAACTTTGCACCTTATAATATGTGAGGGAAAGGGGAGGGAGGCATCCTTAGCTCTGATGCTGAGGAAACATCCGTTTTACATTAATATCTTTAATGTAAAATTAATTAATTAATAATTTATATTATTAATTTATTAATTTAATTAATTAATG
>VXBI01003614.1:10816-54892 GCA_013397375.1 Toxostoma redivivum
TTTTTTTTTTCTGGGTTTGCTGTAGACTAGTTTGTTCGCCTTGGGAAAAAGGGTAAAAGAGGCTGAAATATCCATGTTAGTGTTGAGCTCATCAAAGCATTTTAGTTTTCACATATGTCCACTGTTAACCATCAAAACCTCACTATCATTAATGTTAACTATCAATGCCTGATGTAAGACCTGGAATTAAGATTTTAAAAGAGCAGAATTGGAGGCGGAGGAATTTCTCTGCATACCACCAACCTGAGAAGGCTGCTGTGCTTGACAATACCACTAATAGACACATTTGAAATATATTAATGCAAAAAGGGTGACATCAGATTACACTTTCAGCCCGCTGCACTATGTCAGACACAAAGAAAAATACAGAAACTGTCTTGGTGGCTGACACCATAACCCACTTGCCTGCACTGAAATACAGTAATTTACTCAATTACACTTAGCCTTGTTCTTAATAAGATACTCTTAAGTGCTTGTCTGTAGAGCTTCACTGGGAAGGTTAAAAGGTGTCTTAATCCTCCTTAGTGTGGTGAGTGATGTTCCTGCCCGAACATAGATCCATATGTTTTACGTGTAAGTAATGTAACCATTAGAATCTTGCAGAAAAGGTGGATGACAAATTCTTTACCCCTAGTAATGAATGACATTTTTAAAGAAAACTGAGCCCTGCTCATAAAATGATTGTGGGGATTTGTCTTTGAGGGGGGTGTCAGGCTTGTGTATACGGGGACTCAAAAACATCAGTAAGACTTTGCCAAGTGTGTGTGAAAATTGGTGATAGAATATGATAAAATATGCAACTGTGTTTGCATTACATCTGAGCTCTGAAATGGATGTGGATGTCGCTCAGGTTGCTTCAGACTTAGTCATAAATTATCCACTGACTTATTTTAGGAATTGTGTGATTTTTTCTTTTTTTAATATAACTGGAGAATAGAATTAAGGAGATTCTCTGAAAAAGAAAAATACTAATTCATTACTTTAGAGGTAGCACTACAGTTTAGGGCACATTTCTATTATATCCCATTAGCTAAATTCACTATAAATTTAGCTAATGGGATATAATGGAAATGTGCCCTAAACTATGGAATATGTTCATTCACACTACTTTCTACAGGGATCTGATATAAAAATTAGTGTAGGTGCCTATCAAGAAAAACAGCCTACATGTTTGTGCAGCTCTGCTTATTAAAGCTCTAGAAAACAGAAGCTTATCTTTGATGGATGCCACCCATGGTAAAGACTTCTACTCTGTTAATCCAACTAAGAAGTGCCAGAATATATTTTGTAAAACAGTTTTCAAAATGTCTTCTCATAAAAAGTCCCAGTGCTGATAAATTGACAGTGGTTTTGCTTTCAGGTACAAAATTTAACCTAAGATTTTTTTCCCCTTGAATTGGCAGAGTTTCTAATTAGAAAAATTTCTCAGACAAATTATAAGAATAGTATTCTCACTAGTTCAATATAAAATTAACGGACTCCTTGTGAGATCAGTACTAAAATATTATGTAAGTGACAAATCAAATAAATTCTTAGTTTTGTGTGTCTGTGCAGTTTATGTGGGATGATTCACAGCAGTGTGCAGCAAAGCCAGGATGGGGAATAGCAGGACTTCTGCTGAAGGCCTGAGTTAGAAAGGATGGTCAGGGGTTTACAGGAGAGCAAAACTATGATCTCAGTCTGCTCGTCATAACATGTTGTATCAATATGAGCAGTATCAGAAGAAAAAGAAATTGTGTTACCTTATTATTTTGTGCTATCTTATTATTTTGTGCTAATTTAGGCTGAATGTGCTGCAGTACTATTTTGGCACTGTACTGGTGGTGTGTCTGCTGTCTCCAGGGGCCCTCATCAAAAGCAGAGGAAAGTCTCCTGCTGTGCCAATACTGTAAAATAAATAACATTCTCAGAAGATTAATACAGAGCTGGAGCACAGAGTGTTACTAGTGTCATAAAACAGACAGTAAAAGGGTTGCTTTCTAAAAGGCAAGACTAAGGAAATGACTGATCCCAGGGAAGAATAAGTTTGTTGATCTGGAAACATCATTTGAGAAAGAAATGATGAGCAAGTGTCCAAAAGTTGGGAAGTTATGAAGGGACACATGTCCAAAATGCAGATCTGTAGCTCAACTTCTTCCAAGTACATTAACCTTGTTTGGTCTGGAAAGCTCATGAATCTGAACTGTGTTTTGAATTTACACTTATCAGTATGGTGTTGCTTAGTGTGGATGTGATATTGTATAAATGTTATCTGGAGATTTTTTCCCCTATATTGATACTCAAAATTTTTGCTGAAATTTGTAAGATTAATAGCACATTAATTACTAAAGGAAAAAAAAAAAAGATGAAAAAGGCAAGCCCCAAAAGACTGAAAAGTGTGTATTGTGGGGTGACAACTAAATTTCTATCTAGTTTCCTTGTCAGTTACATTTTGCTTCCGATTTCCAAACTGCAGTGAAACGAGGCTTATGTCTCTCTTCATCCTTCTCCACCACCCCTCGTAAATCAGAGAGCAATCAGCAGTTCCAAACCGCTTACTGTGTGCCTACAGATACTGTAAGTGTTGCTTAACAAGAAGTCAAACAGCTAATCGTAGTCATACACACTGGAAGTAATTTATGGCTGTGCCAGGGGATCTGCCACATGCTCCAGCAGCTGGATCCTGCTGGGGAGGATCAGGGGACTGTCAGGGTGAGCTGCTGCCCCCACCCAGCCTGAGCCCCCTCTTCCTTTACAAGGGCTGGAGATGTGCACATATGCACTGTCTCCATTCAAAGCATGATTGGAGCTGTTGGAAGCCACTGCCCAGCAACTGAGTATATTCCTGTTTAATTAAAATTCTGAAATAATTTTAAAGAAAATAAATAACCGTCATGAATAGAGAGAAGAACTGGCCCTTTGTTGTCCTTCATCATGTCAGCCAAAACACGTACATCTCAGGAACATAAATGAAATTTCCTCATCTTCCAATCATTAGTAGGTACTCCTGAGACAGGAATGGACTGTTGCTTAAGGCAAAAATGATTGTTTGGAATTTTGAGAATTTTAAGGACAGATCTTACCTCGACCAAGCCAAAGGCAGGTTTTCAGGGCAAGCCAGAGGGAGGGATGTGCACAGGCAGCCTGGGAGCAAGGAGACAACACCTTGGCCCCTGCAGGCACCTTTGTGAGTTTCATGCAGGTTTGGATCAGCGAGTGACCTTCCTTAAGAAGAATTTGACAATGTTTTGTTTTGTTTTTTTCTATTATCCAGTTTTAAATTTGCTGTTTAGAGTACAGTATATTTTAATTGATCATTGCATCAGGATAATGGCTTTCTCCTAGAACTGTTTCTCAGCTTTCTGTTTATTGGATTGTCTGTGCTTCAGGAGTAAACAGAACTCTGAAATCTCATTTTGGTCCCATTCACTATGTGCTTTTTTTATCACCAATTTTCTCAACATAACCCAAACAAATGAATCCTATTCTTTCCAATCTTCAAAGAATGACAATTTCCCTTTACTTTTTGAATCTCAAATTCTTGGTTTCTGCATCTGAAGCAGAAGTTAAATGGTAATCCCCATCTGTATTTAATGTGCACTCAGCACAATGCCTATGTTATTTCTTTAAAATAATTTTTCCCTTTCAAAAGTCAAGGTTGAAAGTCTAGCCTTGATCAAGCCAATGGGATTTTTGCCACAGAGTAGTGGGGCTACTGAAATCAACTCCCAGAAGGTACATTTTTTTGTTTATTTTTATCTGTGAGCATCAGATTGCCTCTTATCTTTGATCTCTTCATTACTGTCTCCTTAACAGTCCTTTTAATAATGGAAAATAGGCATAAGGTGTTCAGTCAATTACGAGAGCTGGAAATAAAGCTCATGGAATCCATCTTATTTTAATTTCTTCTTTTTAGGCTTAAAGGGTTTTTTATCAGTGTGCATAACTGAGAAAAGGTCTCTTAAATATTCCAGTTTTTTCCTCTAGTTCTAAGTGCCAACTTTTTCATAAGAGAAGCCATTTTAATTTTCTCTGTTTATAGTTTAAATCTACCAATCTTTGCTTTTCCTGTTTCTCTTCATAACTAATAACCTTATTTACAGAAAAAAAAACCTTTTTCATTCTCCAGTCCACTTAACAGGTCATATATGAATAACAATGGTGCTGTTTAAGATCACAAGAACATAAATAGGAAGACTTTGTACCTGAAGATCCAGAAAATAGGGAGAAATGGCCACAATCTTCATTATAAACTACCAAGACAGTCAGCTGCTCTGTTACAGGGAAGATATGTTTTTATTATGGGGAGCTGGAGACATTAGAAGATCACTCTGTTATGGTTCCGTATTTGAAGATGTTGGCTGGGTAGCAGAATGAAATCAAGTCTTTTCTTTCTCCTGAGTACTAGAAAATATCTCTATTCCCCTTTATGATTTTTTAATCAGCAGTATCAAGCTGTTAATAAGCTCAGCACAAAAATCTCTGCAGTGGCTATTCTGGTGAAACATGACACTCTTTATTCCTACATAGTACCAGATGGCATATTACTTTTCTTTTGCTGAAATGCTTAATCTTGGAGCAAGCTGGACTTTGTAAAGCAGGCTTTCTTCCCACAAAACTATGTAAACTTCAGGTATACGTTAGAAAAAAGATGCAAATTTTTTCCAGCTTTCTTTCAGAATAACCTTCTGAGTACATGCATGTACTGAATGCAAAGGAAGCGATGCTTTGGTTTTGTCTGATTTCTCAACATCATGGCTTGTACAGTGTTCCCATCCCCAAGGATCTGTCCTGGACCAGAACATCATTCCTCCTTCCCCTGCCCTGCTGTGTTCTGGTCTTAGTTTTTTCATTCATATTTCATTGGGTGTTATTCTGACCCTCCAGGACCAAGCCAGTTATTTGTGCCCCATGCAATAAAACCCACTGAGCACTGCATCTTCATTTAACACTGGCTGCCATGAAGGAAGGATTAAACAATGGAAACAATCTGTATTTGATGTCAGCACAGTTCAAACAGAATGGGTGTCAGTGATGGTGGCTGAACCTAGAGCCCATAGCAAGCTCCTGTGCAGCTCATGTTCTGTCTCTAAGGCAGTCTGAGCATCAGGACAAGCTTACTGGGATGCCTGCCAGCCCTGCAGTGAGGACAGCCAGCACATCAAAGCAAAGGCACTGATTCCAACTTTTTTTTTAAAGTGAGGCAAACACTCAAGAGCTCAATTGCATGAATTACCTCAGAGGAGCATGGGACAAGTAAACAGAGTACAAAGAGATGAATGTAGAAAACAAATCACAGTAAACTCTTTCACCTTTGATATTTTTACCTTACAGCTTGATCAGTTACATCTTTCTTGTATCAGCTTTTTCTTTTAATTACACTTCCCCCTAAATATTTGAGGTTTGTTCCTCAATTTGTATCACACTTATTTATTTAATTAATTTTAAAATTCTCATTTTCTGTCTTTTTTCAGACGTAAAAAAAATAAGTTATGATTACCTGCATAACTACTAGGTGTGACAGGGGCTTAAATTAATAATGAATTAATGAAGGAAATTTAACACTTGTGGGATGCAAACTGTTGTAGCAAAGAGGGGATCATTTGTGGTCTGTCTCTTATATCAGCCTCTGTTTTCCCCATATATATATTTTAGGAAGCCACTCCAATATCAGAAGTTTTATTTAATGTGATATTTTTTGTCTCTTTCAATCAAAAGAGCGTCTGTGAGCAAAATGTAGGAGAGGAAGAAGTAGGAGAAAAAGGATTTCATTGCAGACATCCTCACATATAACATTTCCATTCCACATTCCTAAAGAACATATAAATAACAATATCTGCAAAATTTCCTTAGGAAAAAGATCATCCTAAACTTCATGCAGCAACATTGTGAGCTTTGATCAGCTCTTGAATTTACCCCACAGCAGTTATTTGGTACCCACATGCTAGTAAAATGCTAGTGCATAATTATTCTCCAGGCTGCCTCTCATCCCTGCATAGCCTTTGTAATTGGATTTGACCTAGAAAGGCTAGCATTGTCCTGTTACCAAGTTCTCCAAAATGTAAAGCAAACAGAGTAACTCTCAAGTGATTATAATTGAAATATTTTTTTTTGCAATGTCAGCATGGTCTCACATAAACCCAGGAGTTTGATGTAGTTTTCCATACTTGCAGGCTTCAGTCATTTGGTGTGGTAATAAACATCCGCAAATCTTGTGTCTTTGATTGGCTTCAGCAATGATGAAACATGGAAAACAAAATAAAGGAACATAAACCTTTTCTGAAATTTATTTGGAGTCCATGTGTGAAGCATACCTGGCTTTTCATACTTATCATAGCACCTGACAGAAGTGACACATTCCACCTTAGCCACGTCTAGTTTATCTTGTCAGTGTCTGAAACAGACAGGGGAACCCTTTCAATATTGTACTTCATAAAATTGCAATCAGACTGATAAATCTGTTTATTTTTCCTTTAAATGTGCCCTGGTTTTCATAACAGAGACAGCTTGCATGGATGCTGATGAATGGTTAGTCTCCCATCACAGACCTTTATGGACACTTTGCCAAGAAACTTATTTTGTGAATTCCTCTGCTTCTTCTTTTATTTTTTTTTTTCCCCAGCACCTGAAAACTTGCAACTGGCCTGGCTTGAAAGCTGCCTTGGAAATTTTACGAAGGCTCTTACTTTGGTAGCTAAAAATGACCTTGAAGAATGATTAATACTGTGTAGGGGTTGATGACATAAATCTGTTAAAATGTGCCTGATGTGCAGTTTCACATGCAAGAATGTTATAGCCATATTCCTGTACTAACACAGTGACATTGAACAGAGTGTAGCAGATATTAAACCTAAAAAAAAAAAAAGGAAAAATAAAAAAAAAGAAACCCCAACCCCCAAAAGGATTCTAACTATTTTTACCAAGAAAATGTTTCTGGCAGGAGAATATAAATTTATTGAAAAATAAAAACAGCAGTCTTAAGGTATATTGGCACATATATATTTTCTAATACACATAATTCTAGTGGCTGTTACTGGAAATGTATTTGCCCTAGGAATGGAACTGTCTGCTCTTTCTGTACTGTACTGTTTGTAATGAAAAACAATAACAAGCTACAGTTAATATGAATAAAAGACCAGTTGAAGAATTAGGTCCATCCTTTGTCTTAAACATATCTGTGGAAATATGTCCATTGCTAGTCATTTTGGATGTAGATATTTTGAACACATGGATTAATGCCTTCCTAACATAAAAAAGGAAAAATAAATCATGAGGAGATAGGTGAAGTAAGGTTTATATTCTTTACTGAGCTGGTAAGAAATGAACAAAAGCTGCTATCCTTATCCAGAGAATATTCATATTCTACTAGTTTGCCTTTGTGAAAATAACTGAATAATTAGATTTGCAGACGAGAAGCAGGGGACAATTTCTAGCTAAGAGGTCTCAACAGTAGCTCACCTTGTGTTTAATCATGGGGAATTAAGTTGATCTTTTTGCTCTATATTTGCAATGAGTCTCTATCAAACATTCTTTTACCCCAGTGTGTTTTCTTCTGCTTTCAGCAAAATTTTGGACAGTCTGTTGAGAGGTAGAATATCCTAGATGTACTTAAAATACAGTGCTGTGTGCCAGGTCTTCTTTTATGCTGCACGGATGAGCCAGAGTGCTTCCATTACCAGCCTCATCCCTGTCACCAGCTCCCACATCTGCCAAAGTTACAGGCCTTTGTGGTGCACAATGCTGGAAAAGCCTCCAACTGCAATTTTAGAAATGAAATGAAATGAAATGAAATGAAATGAAATGAAATGAAATGAAATGAAATAAAAATAAAAATAAAATAAAATATTCTCAGCACAAACACACTATTTTAGTTTCCACATTTAACAGTTTGACACTTTGCACGTTACTAAATTAGTTTAAAACATTCATCACTACACATGCCCTGAGAGAAGCAAAGCAAGTACTCAGTAGGATTTGTGACTTGGTAAACTTTCTATTTAAGGTGAAATGATTTAAACTGACAAGAAAATATTGTGAAAACAACTCAGAAAAATAACTTATTTCTATTTAAGACTCGGCAAATATGAAGAGAACAAGAAATGGTACTAAAAGGGGTGTCGTGCTCTTCTGTAAAAATAATTTTTAAATTACAAGACTGATTTATGTGAAACTTCGTAAAGCCATTCTGCATCCCAGCCTTTCCCCAATTAGAACTTTGTGTGCCAAGTTTCAGCTTGAACCATTTTAAAGGAAATAGTTCCTTAAAGTATGAGAATCGTATAATGAAGTGCTCATGTCTTATTTAGGATTCTAAGTATAGTTTCATATGTGTCATTTTTTAATAGAACAAAGTATAAAACAAAAAAACATTTCAGTGCAGAAAGAATGTACACATTCTATTAAAATTGCAGCGTGTGCAGAAACTTAAAGACCCTTAATATGGTGAAGCTTTAAATCATGCTACTGTATCTATATCCCAGGAGATAGACTCCTGCAATACAAAACTAACATTAGCATTTTTGCTAATGGTTACTAGCCTGGCAAAAAGCTTTGTATAATTTTATGGAAGGAGAAAGTAAAAAGCCATTTGTCGTATGGTGTTGTGAGAAGTAATAGTTCGTAAATTAAAAGGAAACTTAGCAATACCTCTTAAAAAATGTATTTGCATGGCTCATGATAATTCACACACATTTTGGCTCTGTTTAAGATTTTCCAAGTGATTCAGACTAGGTGGAGATGCTCCAATAATTTTGACTTTAGTTCATTTTTTTTAGATCTTGTTGGCTTTCCAAGATGTGAACATCTCCTTTCAGTTACACCTTGCTGAAACTTCATGATTTTCCCCTGCAGGAGAGATAAATAACATGACTTGTCTGACTATGAAAAAAAATTCAAAAGAAAATAAATCCCCGCAAACAAAACCACAATATATTTGGATTCTAACACAGCAGGGTTTCCAAAGTGGAAACTCTTAATGAGCCTGTGTATTTATCATAGAACTTAATGTTAGTGAAGATTGAAAATAATTTGTCATATTCATGCTAATACAGAGGTTTGTTCCTAGTATTTTTTAATTTTTTGCTGTCTATTTGATCTCTGTTCTTATATTCAAAGATAAGATGAATATGATTAGCAACACTTTTATTTAGCCTAGAATTATAAAGGGGTTTGTTACAAGGAGCAGTGGATTGGGATCTTTTTCTAAACTCTGTAACACTGCAAACACACTTGGAGTAAAGGGCTAAAAGTCTGCTGTAAAAATGTCTGTTTTGATTTTCATAGTTCAAATATAAAAAAACCAGGCAAACAGGATGAACAGTGAAAAATGTAGCTAACTAAATTGTTTTTTTGGTATTACTCTTAAAGAGTTATGAACAGTTTAGACTAACCAACCTTCTCTTCAACAATATAAATGTCTTTTATACTGTCAGTTGTACAGTATGTGGGTTTTTTGACAAGACCTCTGCTTTTGACATCTCTGAATCCTTACTTGTCTTTCCTATTTCTCATGGTTTTGCCAACATAAAATAGGCAATTATGTGATGATATAGTTCGTACACACAAGCATTCAAACACCAGATAGAAAACTCTCTTCATTTTTTTCCTGAAGTGAATCTAAAGACACTGCACTGCTCTGATAACTTCACTCATTTAAAGCACCAGATTGCATAGTGGCTTTAATTCCACCTTGGAATAATGTTGAATAGAGGATTTAAGTGGGGTTATAGCCAGTTTTATCTGATGCTTCTGTCTAACCTTGGTGTAATCCCCTTCTTCGCTAATCATTGCAAAAAGAGATAATTTATTGTAATCATAGGGAGGGGGAGAGAGAAACAAAAATAAACAGCAACATCTGTTCCTAACATCATTGTATCTAAATTTCTTTATTACTCCACTTCCCTATGTGTTTCTCTTTCATCCTGCAGGAATTACGAGACCTCTATTCACTTCTTTCTATATAATCTTATATTTTTGGAATGAAGAAAGAGAAATATAGGTTGGCACAGTTTTTTCAAGGGGAAAAAAAAAACTATAAGGCTGTGGGGTGCTATGTCAGATAGACTGAAATAGCACTTGTCATTTTTTGACTACATCACTTCCACCATCACAAGGGTAATACTGCTATTTCTTGTGTTTATTTAACATTTACCTAGAACACTGTAAAATCTAAATTTTATATCACTTCTTTCAATATAATGTGCCTTTAAGCTTTCTAGGAAATAAATATTTAATTAATCTTGCCAAAGTCTGTGCTCTCATATACTTTGCAAGATCATTAGGATTATTCAGATCCAAATAGGATAATTGAGTCAAAAAGTAATATAGTGCACCTTTAAAATAACAGTTGTTTCAAATCAGGAGGTTTGTTTTGATCCTCTCAGGTTTTTTTGTGCATCCCAATGGGACCACATTTATGATGCAATCTACAAACTGAATATCCTCTGCCTCCATGCTCTTTGGCATTAGCTTTTGGGACAACTCTTTTGTATGCAAAACTTGTACTTTGTAGACATATTGGGTCTCCCACCTGTCAGTACACTGTGTCATACTCTTGATCTAGACTGTGACCACATCAAAAAATATTTTTTGTCCACTGTAGATCAATCAAGGGAAGAAAGTAGTGGTGGGAGTCAGACAAACCCCATCCTTTAGCTGAGTGGTCTCTGCCCTCAGTAGAGGGCAGCACCAGCACCAGTCTAGGAGAGATTAACCATAAAGGAGCTCTCTATAGGTCTGCCAAATGTGCCAACCTGCCCTTCAAAAATCAGACCTAATGCCCAGTCCTGCCTAGATAAGGACTTCTGAATGCATTCACACAGGGCACACCGTACCACAATGACAGAATATGGGCACAGGCTCCACCTGAGAACTACTTTTAAGTGCTGGGCTTGTAGGTATCCAGGGTGTTTGAGTTAGTAAAACAGGGTAGAAAGGTTTAAAAATTATATTTATGTTAAGTAATGTCCTAGTCAAGGTGTTTGTAGTGCTGTGGTTGAACAATCTCCAGTCAGCATTATCACACAGGGACAATAATTTCTACCAACACTCTCAGGAACAGCAGAAGTCTTTCAGTATTGTCCTTCTTAGGGCTTTACATTGGTAAATTTCTTGCCAAAGTTTGGCTTGGTTTGCTTCAGAGTTTCTGTCTTTTCTTTTTTTTAATACTGATTAAACCCCATTGCAACCCCATATGTTTCAACACCACAGCTGTGAAATTAGAGAAGGATTTCCAGATGCAAGTTTAAATAGCTAGGAAACAAAAATGGGCTAAGTCAATTATACTTTTCCATCAGGGCATCTTGGAGGCCTGCTACTGTTATCCACACCAATAACATTCAGCAAACTACCCACTTAACTGGCTATAATTTTAAAATCTCCTTCTCTGTGAGACTAGCTGTAAAGTCAACATATGCCAAAGCACCAGGATTGAATTCCAAAAGTAAATGAGAACTTCAGTGGAAATACTACCTCTATGCTTGATTTTGAATATGAAGATCAAATATCTCTGCTTCATCATTACACAATGCCTTGGTGACAGCTGATTTTGCAGTGCATGAGGTCTGGAAGCACAGCCCATCCAGGTACCACAGCCAGCAGCTGGAGACCAGAACTCCACAGCCTGTACTTGGTGGCCCTGGGCATCCCTCCCTGCCAGGCCCTTGTAGCTATGGGAAATAGCCTTCACATTGCTCTCCTTTTTCTCTCCATATATTTTAAAGAACAAACTCTGCTTTAAGAAAGCAAAGTTGCCATTTTTCTGGACAATACTGGGTTCCTAATTGTTTAAACACACGCAGTCCTGCAGGTCTATGGCCAATATAACTGACAGGCAAACTTACACATGTATATAACAAACTCACCAGGTTTTAGGTTAAAGTAAAGTGAGAAAAACTAATTGGCTGAAGGGTAAGCATAATAAATTCTGAGGAAAAAGTGTAGCTGATCCCATCATAAAACAACCAGAATGAGAATGTACTACATAATAAACTAAGTGTTACTGTTTTCTACAATCACCCAGGCCCTGCATTTTGATTGATTGCAGATTCTGAATTACTGAGAAAATAGCAGTTAATTACCCCTAACACCTTTGCAGGAACAGCTTGGAGGGGACTATGAAATTAGCACTCTGAAGTCTGAGTTAAATATATCATTTTAGCTTAATGGAATTTAATAATATTGTAATTCAAATCTACGTTGCGCAAAATTAATGGCTTTTAATACTGAAATACCTTTATTTGATCTGCCCCATATTTTATGCACACTGACATTTACCGATTCCTTCTGAAATAACCATCACTTGCAGAAACTGGAGGAGAAACTGGGGAGTATATATTTCAGGTGAGGTATTATTCCAGAAACGGTCGTCAGGACAGAGGTTTGATGTGCCTGTCCTGATGGTTTGGCTGCCTTTCTCCATCCTGTCTTTAACTCTCTCAGGTGGGTTGTATCTAGCTATGAGCCCAAAGGACTGAGCTGTGGTTTTCCATCAGAGCTCTGGGAGGAGGGCAGGTGGGGGGAGTTCAGCATGGACCTCAAGCCTGCAGCTCACTCTGCCAGAGCTCTGCCTCAGCCCCTGAAGCTCCCAGAGGCTTTACTGGAGGAGCAGCCTGTGCAACCCTGTCATCTCACACTTCTACCATAACTGAGAGCTGCTCTGTAATGAAACAGGGTGAGCTAGTTAGACTGTGAGTAGAAATCCCCTGGAGATAAAGAGAAGGAGGCAGTGGTAAATCCCATTTATTCCACAGCTGTATCTATGATGGGCTTGCAGTTACAGCTGGCATGGAAAGCTTTATGGAAATTTTTGGAAATGGAGGATATGCTGAAATGTCATCTTCTTGACAATTCCCCTGGGTGGCACTGGGCCATGCTCACTGCAGCTGTAACACCCCTTTCTTAGCTCTTCTTGGTTCAATTAAAACCTGCACGTTTTCCATTAAATTATAATTTGTTTGGACACAGAGGATTTAAAAAATTGCATCTGATGTCTATTTACAATTTTATAGACCCTATGAAAATTATAAATTAATAATTAGATACATAGAACACATATGCCCAAGAATTACATACTGTGTAGGTTTAAATAAAAAAACTCAAGGCAGTCAAGTTGAACTTGACTAGTTCATCTCTGAACTAGATTTTACACTTAGGAAAATCCATTTACACACTGCGGACAAAAATAGAAGGGTGTTACAGTACATCCTCCAATCCAAATCAGAATTACACTCATATGGTGCCAGATGCTTTTCGAATTCAGAACATAATGCTTGGACTTGACAATCTCTCAGGCCTTTTCAGCCTTCATGATTCTATGACTCCTGCTTATAGCAGCAGAAGCTTCTCAGAGTCATCTCAAACCCAGATTTACATTATTCTTGAGTCCTATATTCTCCCTACGCTTCTAAATTCGAGAATGATTTGTGAATCTTTAAAGTAAAATCTAGTCCATGTCTGAAATATCTGACCACATAAATTATTGGCTGCAGCCTCAATTTAGGTCATAAATAATATTTGTAGCATATGATCCATTCAAGAAAAGGATTATTAACTAATATAGAAATATATAATGTGTTCAGCCTGAAAAATCTGTATACACCTCCCAGTAGGGATGCTGGGACAGTATGTGCAAGTATGCAAACACAAATATAGGGATTATTGCCAGATATATACCACAAAACCAGAAGTAGTAAAACAATCACTGAGTACTATAAGAGCATTTAGGGAAATTTTATAAATGCAAACAAGCACACAGAAAAGTGACAAAGTTTAAGATTACTTGCCTGAAGTGAAAGTCTCTCAGAAAGGTGTTTTAAAAGGTAGATATACAAAGGATATCAGATACAGAGGCTTTATTTTATAGGTATTGACATTTGCTAAATATTTTCCAAAAAACCATGGGGATAACCAAATATTAAATATAAATATATTCCATTTCATTACCAGACTTACTTCTTCTTCTGCAGCATTTTGTTAGTGAAAGAAAATTTTGCATCTGTGTGTCTAAACTCACAGGATCACATCAAATACCTTGATTTCATAATCTCCTTAAGTTTTGTCAGCTCTAACAGTTTTGTCCATAAATAAGTGAAAACTATGCAAGAAAAAAACACTCTTTGACTAGAAATCTTAATCAAATCTTATCAATACTTTCACCTTGCATTGACCCCTAATTATACGATTGTGTTTTCTTCATATTTAACAAAATTGTATGCACAGTATTATATGAAAGGCAGAATAAATGTAAGACAGCAAAAATACCACTTTTATTTAAATAGTGATATAAAATATTAAGGGTCTTCTAGCTGGGAAATTGAAATATCTACTGTGGATGACAATCATTTTTTTACTGGCATTTTTAATGTTGGCTTAGACATTGCATTGTGACAAAATTTGCACAGTTGGGAGCTGATTCTTCCCAGACACTTACTCAGCACAAGAAAAGGTATTGGTTTGAATACAGTCTGCATCATGCCACAGACCTGCCTGAAACTCTATGTCAGAGATCCATGGAGAGATCCACGTACTTCTCTGTCCCATATTCCCTGAGGGAACCACCCCAGCCCAGAGCAGAACTGTCCCAGCCAGGTCAGTGATGGACATCTGTGAGGACTGATCCTGCCCTGGGCCTGTCTGCTCTCCCTTCTGCTGCTTTTCCTTTGCCGTCTACCAGTTCAGGCCAATAACATTTTGTTCCACTCTTTATCCATTGCTTTGTTTTGCTGGGCTGCTCTCTCCACAGAAACTGTTCTTGAAGATTTTGTCCAAGTGTTTTACTTTCCTCTCAAACAATATGTCTGTATTGCTCCATGTACGAATGAGAATTGTGCCCAGATGGAATAGAAACTTTAAAAGCAAAATACCAAAGAAATACATGGTATTCTACTGCTTATGTTAAATTATTGCTGTACGCTTTGTCCTTTGCAAGTACTTTTCCTGAATTGTTTTTTGTTTTTTAAGCTTAAGCATATTATATTCAAGCTAAAGGCTACCTTGCATGTCAGGTGAGGATACAAATGAAAGTCTTGAAGCAAGAAATTAAGTATTCCTTAGCAAGTTATGAAAACAACATCAATGAGCAGTTGGTAAAGCAATCAGGGTCCCAAAATGAAACATACAGCAAACGCAATGACCTTAGACTTTCTCTTTTGATTTACAACAGTGTTGGAAAGTAACTTAACTAGGTGCCACGAGGCTCCAAGAGCAGTTGACTCAATGTATTGTTTGAACTGTCATGGATATTAATAAGATTAGCAAAATGATGTTGAGACCTGCAGAGAGAAGTGGGTGTGCTCTTTGAAACTCATTCTTCTGGCCTTAAAATTCACTAGAGGTGAAATCCTGGAGAAAAGGGTGGGGTCGTCCTGAGTCCCAGAATCCTGGTCAGAACAGCTTATGAAGTAGTAAAGGAGGTATATTATCTGGCTTTGGCGGTAACAGGCACCAGCCTTCATGGACTGTTCATGAACAGGCACAACAAGCAAGGAATGAATGTCATTCATTCTGGTACATGGCGATATCAGGTCTCTTATCAGGTGCTAATAATTTTTCATTGATGGAGTAGTGTCAAATCAGAAATGTCAATTAGAAAAATGGAGTTGCTATTGCACTTTTAACCTACCTACTGTTCATTACCAAAGTATCTGAGCATCTTTCATGTAAATTACGATAATCAGGAACATCTATAGACAAGGAGTCCTTGCCACTCTGCTATAGTCTAGAATATAAAGCAAGAAAATAAACACAAAAATTCCTGTAAGAAGTTGGGATTTTTTAATCCTGTGGAACTACAACTCTCTTGTACTTTTGCAAAATACTGCAACTCTCTACTTTAATAATATAATGGCAAAGTCAAGGTATTAAGCTTTCTCCACCAAATCACTTATATTTTATTTCAGACTCATAGCAATTAGGCTCCTAAGCTCTCAAATATATCTATAATCTTTGTCTTTCAGTATCCACACTTAGTTTGAAGTGTTCATATATAAATTTATTTTGCAGAACTAGGGCTACAGAAAGGACAGTGGTTTGCTGAATCTGCACTTCTTATTGCCACATGGTTTCTCTAGAGGCCTGGCAGGCCTGATCTTGTTTAATCTTTCAGAGGCCAAAATAAGTCTCCTACATGTCACTACTGCAATCATAAAGCAAGCTGTCAAATACAGTCAAATCTGTAAACCAATCCAGCAGCTGGAACTTCAAACTTTGTAATTTTTGTGAATAAAAAAGTAAATGGGATTCTAAATTATGAAGGACCTTACAGAAAACTCCCAGCTAGTGCTGAGCTCACAGCAGACACAAGCAATGTAAACTCCCTTGATGTCAGTGCATTAGTGTCTTTTCACTCCAACCAAGCACTGGCAGAAAATTTATTGATACTAAAACACACAAAATTTGCAGAAAGGGAGATGATATGATAAATTGCTCCAGCTCCTGGAGGGAGATTCTGGTTCCAGAAAATTGTCTATGTCTTGCCAAGGCAAGAGCCTTGATAATAAGCTATTCTAGTACTGGCATTTCTTACTTATGTATCCCAGGTGAGCTCTCTGCTTTTCAGACTCATGGCTATTTTAGAGGAAAAAAGTGTTTTGGGTTGTTTTTTTATGTGGGGTGGGAACCAAAAAAATCCCTCACAACTGTTTAAAACCTCTGTTCTTCAAATACAATAGGGCAAGAAAGCTCCTCGCTGCATTTTTGTGCTCCCATGTGCTCAGAGTGCATTATGGAGCCTCTGTGTTCTCATGGGCACTACAAAAGTTTGTAATTTTATCCCTGTGACTTCCATCAAACAGATGAAAATTATAAAGTACATCTCATTCCCACTTCTCTTCCACATGCTCTTTCATGTTTGTCTCTGACTCATTACTATCCTGAATATCCTGAGACATCTATATAGAAGGCTCATTGATATTTTTTAACATGTGCCTGGTTTAGGAAACTGCTGAAAAAAAATAAAATCAATGTCCCTATGATGTCTTCTGAGAAGATTATCAAGTACAAAATAGTGAAATGAGAAACAGTCACATCAATACCATCAGGATTAGTCTCGACAGCAAGAAAATAATGTTACTCCACCTGTGACAGGTTTAATTGTTATGAAGACTGGGTGTGACTTAGCTTTGGCATTTTCTCATCAAACCAAAATAGAGCAGGTTATATCCATGCTGTCTCAGTTTGTTCCTTTATCAGTGGAAAAATATCACTGCAATGAAAAAATGAACATATTTCAGGGAATTCATTTCAGTGCACTGAAAACACAAAGGTCATTTACAGTTGGTGCTGCCAAAAGGTGTGGTGACCTATTATAATTAAACCACTATTTCTGCACAGCCTTCAGTGCAGTGGACTTTATGCCAAATGTACATATATAGGGGAAGGGTATTTTTTGCTACTGCATTGATAAGTTCTGGGTCAAATTCTGCACTTCCTGCACCAAAATCCTATTGAAGTTCTTGCAGTTTTGGTCTATATTGGAGAAAAAAAACCTGTAGGGATTATTCACACAAAATGTAAAATTTAGAAGCTGCTTCATTTAGAAATATAACCTAGAACACAAAGAATCAATAGGCAGCCAACCAGGAACTCAGGAGCTGCAAATGCCACCGTAACTTGTCCAGAGAAGGCTGGTGAAAAGTCTGGAAAACGAGTCCTGTGAGGAGCAGCTGAGTGAGCTGCAGGGGGTCTGCCTGAAGAAGAAGAGGCTCAAGGGAGACCTCATCATTCTGTACAAGCGCCTGAAAGGAGGCTGGAGCCAGGTGGATGTTGGCCTCTTCTCCTGGGCAACCAGCAACAGGACTAGAGAACATGGTCTTAATCTGCACCAGAGGAGGGTTTGGTTGAAGATTAGGAAGAATTTCTTCACAGAAAGGGTGACAAAACATTGGAATGGAATGCCCAGGGAGATGGTGGAGTCACTGTCCCTGGAGGTGGGTAAGAAAAGACTGGGTGCTATAGTCTAGTTGGCAAGGTGGTATTAGGTCACAGGTTGGACTTGATGACCTCAGAGGCCTTTCCCAACCTAGTTGATTCTGTGATTCTGTGACTTACATACTGTTTTAATATTATTTCCTTTGAAACAATTGTAGCTTCTTCCTCTGCTTCCCAACAGGCTTCTAGCCAATGGTTATATGCCAAAATAACAGCCTCACACACATGCAGATGTATGTCATCATCAACATCTCTGTTACAATTTGGAATCACTACATTTTTTTTCACCGTTGCCATCTTTAAGGCTATTTACAATCAGTTCTCTGCTTGAACTCTGAATAAAGTTTGGAAAAGCCTTATATCATTACAGGCATCAGAAGAGAAATTGTGTTTTATGAATGATATAAGGCACATCCAGGACCTTAATGTGGAGAGAAATTACCTCCTGAGGTCTATGGAGCACGACCCTTGCAGGAAGCTAAGGGCTGACAACCTATTGCATGAAGCAGAAGTGGACTGAAGGTGTGGTGGATGCTTCCTGCCCCAGGGCTTTGGCTGGGGGAGGTTAGGTGGGTGCAGTGGCACCAGTCAGCTGAGGACTTTTCCTTTCATTTGCCTGGGTTCAGATTTAAAAATAATCCTTGGTTAGGATTTTTCTCCTTTCTGTGACTGCCCAGTGGAAGTAAAAGTGATTTAGTGAGAGGGAAAAAACACTCATTTCCTACCACAGGACTTAAACCTCCTGCACATTATGCTGTGCATATGGGACAGGCACAAGACCATAACCCTGAAAGAGTGCCAAGTGTTAGGCATGTGGAAGACTGCTTGCCATAAAGAAAGTTGAAGCCTTAGCCAAGTGGGCGAAGAAGGTAAGAAGCGTGGGTAGGGAGTTAAACCTCTTCCACAGAGTTGTTTAACATTTCAGAATACACTGCTGGATTTGCAATCAGTTTGGCAGTGGAGTCTTAAAATCAGACATCTCTTTTGAGAAACCTTTTTATGTCTGAACAGAAAAAGGTTTGTCCTCAAGCAGGAAGCCTAATGCAGAGCTTACACAGCGATATATTTTCAGTCATGTGGCCAAGACAATAAACATGCATCTTTTGATCTGCGTGGCAACAGTGCACCAGTTGTAGCTTATGCTGGGATAGAATGAGATGCAAATCTGCCAGGAGTGAGTCAGTACTCTGGGATGTTTCTGCACATCCTAAATTTTACCAGGCTGAGACTTGGGGACCTGAAGTAAAATATCTCAAGAACCCATAAAACTATTCCAGCAAGCATGATGGTTTAAGCCCTTATGTCAAAACACAGGAACGAGCAGTCTATTTGGTATAAAATATTTTTTGGTCATCTAACGATAAATTAAAATTCTTTAAAACATGTACTTCTATAGGCATGCATTTACCAGCAGCCTTTTCCTCTCCATATGATTCAAAGAGGGGCAGTAATACCTCTCCTGGGACTACAAAAAGCACGGGTAGAATTTTAAAATACCATTAAAAATTATCTCTTATTAATCGCTGTCACATTCAAATTTGAGCAATATCCTCTGGCCATTTAATACCAGTGCTGCCATTCTACCTTGTTGTCTCACGACATTATCCAGCTAACCACACTGGTCCGTTATTTCCGAGACCGCCTCTGTTTACAAATCAAAGTGCCTCGCTTCAGCGCAGCCTGCTGAAATGCTGTGCTGTTATTAGGAAATGTGAGTGGGCTGAAGTGGGGATCCCTGTAGAGTTAACTTGGCAGCCTTCGAGATCCTGGCTCAACCTGATATTAAAAGTGAGTCATCAGTTTACCCACACAGCAGGCCCTCACTTTGTACTTTTCACTGCGAGGAGCTCAGCAGAGGGCTGGGAGATTCAGCGTTTGCTTCTCTAATTAATATCCAGCTGAAAGGAGTTCCTTGTTCAGGAAGACTTGGTGGGATTTTTGTTGCTAGTTGGTTAACTTAGGTTTTGTTTGGTTTTTTCCTTTTACTTTGTTTTTTTTTTAGTTCTTCAGTTTCCAGTGCTGATAAAGAACAAGAGCACAAGCCAGGTCTTACACCTGGAATGGTAGCATACAGTGCGTGTTTAGTGCCCAATACAGGCTGCTTCATTTCACTCCAGTCCAGGGCTCTGCAACTGCATCAGCTCCATCAGTATTATTTTGCATCTGCTAAGAGCTACTTGCAGCTCAAATCTTTAATTCATGTTATTTTGAGGCTAGGCTTTTATCTCAAGAAGACCCATAAACAGCCCCAGAGTGCCTCTGGCAGAAGATGTTGCCAGTGCTCACACGTCTATGAGGAGCTGAGGAGCCACAATACAATAAATGCTGCAGGGTAAACATGCTTTCCAGGTTAATTGATCAAGGCCAAGTTTTCCATCTGGCATACATGTTAAATATCTAACTAATTGGTCTTTCATGGAGCGTTTTCTTGTTCCAGCAGCTTTGCAGCAGCACTGGGGGTGACATGTAAACATAGTGTCTGATGGACAGGCTGTTTCCTGTACTCTGAAGCTGTCTTGATTCTGCTTTTCTCTTGCTTTCATCCCAGCCCATCAATCACATTTATATGCCTCTCTGTAATTGAGATAACTTTTCTGTCCCTTTTACAGGCTAAAAAAAAAATCTTCATTTTCTACATGCTACTTCCCTGCTTTAGAGGTACACTTTATTGAAAATTATCTCCTTCACATTAAACTTTTTGATCTTTTTTATCCCCAGCATGAGGTAACAGCTATATGAGCTAAAGCATGTGGATTTCAGTGGAACTTGGACACCTAAGTATAGATGCTTTCCTGAAAAGCCTGATTTTTTGTTAATATGTTCTGGATCTGAAGGAAACTGAAGTAGGTATGATATTTCACTACTGGTCCTAGTATAGATGCATAGCCAGGTTGGTAAAAAAAGAATCTGCAAGTGCAAAAAAAAAAGTCAATATCATAGTTATTTTGACCACAGAATTTGCAATTACAAAATTCTATGTTCCCCAAATACACATTTTTGAAGTGCCTCCTTATTTTCTTCTGATTTGTTTCAAGATATGCTAGTTTAATGTGCCTGTCTCAGTATGTTCTCTTTCTATTTATGCCTGTAACAGGCAGAATCACTGCTATTCATTTCACTATATGGATTTCATGACAATGCTAGTTTGTTTCATACAGCTGCAGAACCACTAAATGCAAAAGCATGCTTTAGTTTTGCTGCTATTCAGTTTTGCTGGAGCTCAGATCACAACAGTTCAGGGAGGTTTTTGTTTGTTTAGATCCTCCCAAAGGCAAGGAACTGGAATAGGAGAAAAATAAAATTTACGTTACATATGAAACTAGTAGAAAAAGGGAGGGAAAGAGGCTGAAGAAAATATAAATCTTCTTAAACAACCAAATGATTTGAATTATGGAAACAAGAGTGTTTTATGTCAAGTGCCTCTTCACCCTCTAAGTGTGCTATGAAATATGATCACTTGTCTCGAATACACTCCGTCCTAACAGCAACATTCTTGAACTTATAAACACTATTAATTGTGTCAAACTTGGAATCTGAATCCTGCACACCCTTCCTATGTTAAACTGAATGGGTCTCATTCATGGCTGGGCTAGGTTTGAATGAGCTCAGCATGGTTATATTAGGTAGGACAAACTTCTCATTAATAATTCTGCATTCTTCTATCAACAAATCTTTGAGTAACCTATTTTGAAATAGTCTATATGGCAACAGGACCCCTTTTCTATATGTTGCAGTTAGTGAGAAAGTCATGTATCACAGACCACCGATGAAACTGGATTTTCCTAAAGGAAGAGCAACAGCCATGTGAAGTTAAAATCCTTTTCAGGCACCACTCTCCATTTTTGCTACAAGAAGAGCCTCTGTTGGTAGGTGGAATACAGCTTTTATTCCTGCCAATGAGATTGGTATCTCTTTTACCCCTTGACTTAAGTGTATTTTAAGTATTGTTATGTTACATGAAGTTACAATTATAGGAGCAGAGAGGAATAAAATGAAAATGGCCTTCCTCTAAGTTTGCTTTCAATGAACAAGCTAACATACAAACAGCAGACAAACCATAGCAACAGGTCTGTTCCACACTGGTACTGCTTCTCAAATTGGTCCCCTTTCTGGATCAGGTGCTCTAGATGGCAGCTCTGCACAGCAGCACACTGACAGTGTGAGCTTGGTTTCTGCCTGAGATAGAGAGGGACACCCTGAGGAAAGATCAGTGTGGGCAGGTAAGAAAGAAACTACAATTTTGGACAAAGTTTGATGTTCCATTTTATGCTTCTATTTTTATTTCTGGGGTTGTAATAAATTACTTAACCATTTGGTGCCAGTGTCTCCAAGGTTTGTCTGGTTCAAGTAACCTGGCTTTAATTTTGCTGGATTATGGATAGGCTGTTCCAAAAGGCAGAAAATTGCTCCATACATGCACATACTGGCATTCCTCAGAGATGCCACCATTCAGGACCTCTTTTGGGGTTTGGCTGGGTAACTCAGCTTAACAGACTGGTAAAACTCCACGTTATATGAGAAAAAGACATTTCCTTTATCTGGTGAGCTCTATTCTGTTTGAAAATATACTTGGATTTTTTTGTCTTTCCTTTAAAGGTGCAAATGGACGTTGACCACCCAGACTGAGTCATGCAGCATGTGATGCCAAGAAATCCTACTTAAGTAGTGATCTGAGTCTGTGTGATGTATGTGTGAGAGCAGTGAGGCTTGTGAGGAGGAGATGCCAAACCTGCTTTGCTGTTGCACTCAGGAGGGGAGAAAACGTGATGGCAAAGCATTTGTTGAGATCCTGGATTGCCAAGTGCAGTCAGGGTGGGCTGGAGGTGTACCTGTGTCTCCCTAAGGAGTATGGGAGGAGGGAAAGGCTGTCCTCTGCAGTAACACACTGCTTTCTTCATCTTCTGATCCTCTGAGTGACAAGGGCCACAGAGATTGCTGAGATCTCCATCCAAGCAACAAAAGGTTTGTGCAATCATTACTCAGCTCTCTTCTGCTTCCTTTGGGCTATGAAGTCCCTGCCCATGGATTTGCCAAGAACACAGCACAGTCAGTACAGTCTCCAGAAAGCTCTGCAACAAACCTCAACAGGATGATCAGCAACAGCACATTTCAGAAAAACAATAAATCAGCATTTATGTACTGCTTAACAATTGTAAAGCATTTCTCAAGCATGAATTAATGAATACACAGAGAGAGTTCTATCAGAGTAGATGGTTCATAGGCTGTAATGATGATGAACAGGCACCTTTAATCCAAACCACACTCAGCACTAAATCAGCACTTGGTGCAAGATTACGTATAAAACTCAAAAGTAAATCAGTGATCAGCCAAAAGCTGATAGATAATGCTAAATTGTGAGCTAATGTGAATTTCCCAGACTGGGTGGCAAACAGAAGGCTGCCACTGTTACAAAACACACAGGTGAAGTCTGGCTCCCCAGTCATGTTTAACAGTAACTTTATCCAGACATCTTTCTCAAAGCAAAATCACTGACAAAGCAAGGTGTTGCTTAGTAAGTGCAGCACAATTTCCTCCTTTTGGTCTTAGTACATGGTATATAAGATCTCATATATATGAGATAACAAGAGCCAAAAGTTCTCACAGGAAAGCAAGAGGGAGAAAAACTCTCAAAAAATAGGAAGAATGGGAACATATGTGACTAAACAAGAAAATGAACACTTCAGGCAATTAGGTCTAACACAAGAAACGAGAAGAGGAAAAGATGAAACTGTCAATGAAGCTGTGTTACAATCACAGAGCAGTCAGAGGAAAAGGGATCCCTGGATCCATGGACTGGAGAGGCTTTGGCCAATTTTGGTCCTGACTGTTTCCAAATTCAGTAAGTGCATTTTCTGCAGGACAAGACCATTAAAGCTTATTCTTGAAGTTTAATGTTTAATGCTAAGTGGATTGTTGAACCACAGATATCTGAGGGAATGGCAAGGAGTGTGAGTCAGGACGGCTGTATTCAAAACCTGGCTAAAGAACAGCAGATTTGGAGTAGGTGAAATAAAGTGCTGAAGTAGTTTAATAGACTAACCTGAACACCAGGCTGTGACAGAACAAAAACCAGATCACTCTGATATTTCTGAATTAGCAATTCTGTTTCACATGAGAAGGAATATTCAATCATAATTTTTCTTGAAAAGTATA
Source organism: Toxostoma redivivum (assembly GCA_013397375.1). NCBI lineage: Eukaryota > Metazoa > Chordata > Aves > Passeriformes > Mimidae > Toxostoma > Toxostoma redivivum. Next base: position 34,874 of record VXBI01003614.1, read on the forward strand.
ACCAGATGGGCAGCCACCCTAACAGCCAAGAAACATGTCTTTTGAGAGTCATTCTGGGGCATTTCATAGAATAAAACACCCTTCTCTCTCTCTCTCTCTCTCTCTCTTNNNTTTTTTTTTTTAGCAGCTCTAGTTTCAGGTTTTGACAAAGGCAGACAGGACTGTTACACATGGAAAATGGTGCAATGGGAGCACTATCATCGTGAACCAGCTCCTGTAAGCAGCTGAGTTACTCCATTCTTATTCAGGCAGATTCTGTTGACAAGGTCTTGACCCAAGAAAGAATTTTTAAAAAAAGGAATTAATATCATTAGGGGGAATTGATATTTTCTGTACTATTTTCTCTACTCTTTTCCTCATGGTGTAGTATGGGCAAGGAACAATTCTCCTTTGACTGCAAAGTGAACATACCTGGAAGAAAACAGAGAATCTAATTCTTCCTCTCTTCACTTGCTCTTCCTCTCAGGCTAACCTGTACCTGTTTTTGAGGAGATACTGCTGTTCAATTGTACAAGACATGTTTTAGTGAGATGGAATAGATTACTCTTCCCTCCCTATCCTCAGTCTTTGAGTTCTGTTCTGCCCACTGCCTCTGCATCTCTTGTGTTTCAAGTTCTGCAGGATTAGGGGACTGCCATGCAAATGTGATTTGATATCATGAAGAAAAAAAGTGCTAATCTCTTATAATGCACAATATTATCAAGGCAGGTCCAATCCTGAAGTTTAAGAACCAAGTCATTATTCCAGAGATATATACAGCTACTGGAGGGGTAAATCACTTCTACAGAGACCTTTTCAAGGTTATAGAAAGTTGAAAGAAACCCAACAGAAAGTTTTTATAAAATGAAAGCCAATTCTCACATAAATCTATAGAAGGGCAGGATTTTGGGTGGCAGAAGTGTTTTTGAGAAGTTTGGAAGTCTCTGTGTAGTTGGAGAAACAGTAAAACTACATCTGTCTTCTGTCCTTTACTCCTGTAGCATAATTATGAAAAGAACCATAAGATTTATTCCTGTGACTGGAGCAATGATGATAGGGAAACCACTGCCAAAGGAAATTAATCAATGGTTGAAATATTTGCGAGTAAACAGTACATTGAATAAACTGTTCTAATCGTGGTGAAATCTGGGAGATCTGCAACTGTTAACATTGTGCTAAAACTAGCAGCACGATATTCACCAGTAGAGACTTTTATGTTTTTTGTTTCTAATATATGTTTATTTGCACTCAGTCATAAACACACGTTGAACACCAAATACTGCATGCATATAAGTGTTAATGAGAAATATGTACTGGCACAGTGCTTACACCTTATTTTGGGTTGGATTTGATCAAGAAAATGATTGAAGGAATACCAATATCCTGCAGGGATCTCTTCTGAGAATTGCTCTGCTGCATGGTAAGAGGAAAGGTTTGCCTAAGATGACATTTATTTAAGACACAATATTTTATATAGTTTAACTGTTCATTCACTCTGGAAGAGCACCACTAACTCTAGCTAGCAGATGCAAGCCCACAGGCTTAAAAATAGGGACTTGCTTCTAAATAGTCTGAAATACATAAAAGAAAAATATTTCAGGAATATGTGTGTGCTCACACTCCTGTATGTGTTTGGGGATGTAGAGAGGTAGACAGCTATATAAAATAATGAATCTTTCCTTTCTATACAATATGGCACCATACAAGCCCCACCATGACAGGTAAGCCACCGTCCATTCCTGCTTAAATGGGAATCTGTATGCCATGAACACATCCTACACTGTTGGAGGATTTCTACCTGATATTCTGTGTGTAGGGGACAATGCTGCATTATTTTCCTTCCACTTTCCAGGCTCACCACATAGTAAAATACTTGTCTGCAGATTTCAGGTTTCCTTTTGCATGGTGAAGTTATCAGCTTTCTGTCAGGATTGCATTATGTTTTTTTGAAGGAGGTGGAAGAGGTGGGGGAGAAGGCTTATTTTACAAGCTGACAGTTAAGATGTGCTCTAATGAATTGGACCTGGCCAACTCTCCATCCTCTATCGAGCTTTCCAGACTTGCAAAGCTTTGAACCTAGCACATGAAAGGGGGAAGTATTTTTTGGAATCTGCTATGACTGAAACTTTGCTGCTCATCTGAAGGTATCATTTGTATTTCACTTCATAAAATAATGAACGCTGGAGCTGTCTCTTGTGAACTAGTCCAGCAGTCTTGTCCAATTTTGGTGGTAAAGGTCATAAAAGTTAGGTGTTCCTGCAGTGAGACCAACTCTATGGCAATTTTCAAAGGACATGCTTCGCTCCTGGTCAGAATCTAGCATATAAGAATATCAAAGAACTAATATCCACAATTTTTTTCTGTAACAGATATCAACTGAACCTTTATCCAGCATTTATGAGGCTTGAGTAACATTATTGTGCTAGGAATAGCAGGAATGAAAATAGTTTCCCAAAAAGACTTAGAGGTTTTTAAAATTTTAACAATTTAACTTCCTGCATTATTGAGTTTTGCAGTTTTCCCTTTCTTGTAATGAAACATTAATCTGACTTCACTTGCAACCTATAAAATCTGTTTTAAATGCATTTTATGAAAATATTTAGAATAAATGTCACAGAAATGGTCTATACAAAAATCAAATAGCATTTTTAGATCTATTGTTAGTTCAAGCACAAGACAGGTAATTTTTCCCATGAAATTTCTTCTCATTTATTTTTGCTGTCAGTCTTTCAGACGTCTGCACTGATTTTGCCAAGTCTCACAAAATGAATGATCTGCTATGTATTTCAAAGAAGGAAAGTCCTCCAAAAGGAAATCCACATCCATGGAGGAAGTGGAGGTGGTCTTTCATTTATAGCAAGCCTGCATCACAAGAAGATGTAGTGAACATTTAGTTTACATTTACCAAATGAGTTTTTTGGTAAGCAAAATAGGTTTTTTGAGACGAGAGTAGTATTAACTCTACTGCTTGCTACACATTTTAGTAACAATCTATGACACATAGTTTGCATTAAATAATTTGCATTAAATGAATGGCTTATTTTCATGAGAATTCTTTCTTCCTCACAATATGCAAATATTTATCTGCTTTTTAAAATCTTTATAAATAGATAAAAATTTATCACATGGTCATAGGCCATGGGAGATATATATTCAAGTTAAATCAGTTACCAGTGAATTGTTATCTGGTTGCTTCTGAAGGACATGCTTGACTGAAACATAAAAATCCATTTTAAGGCAAGTTGTTTAATACCCAGCGGAAAATACTTGTGCTGGTTGAACAAATATCTTCAAAAGGCTTAAGAGTAAAAAAACCTGCCTTATTGAGTCAGACTGAAGACTGAGATAGCCCCATAGGTTGAAAGAAATCAAATACAACATGGAATGGGTGTATCATCCTAGTACCCAGCATCCATCACTTTGGGGTTTTCTTCAGCAAAGAAATGTTTTTTTTTGTGTGCACTGACAAAGGTACTTTCTTTAAAGAGAGTTCAAGCCATAGTTGCTGCACTTGTCATTCTTGGCCTCTTTGCCAGCAGACAAGGTAATGCATGGTGGCTGTGAGGACCTATTCTGCACTATTTAACACACAGTTGTGTCACCCCCCAAAATTGAAAACTGGCTGCATCTCACCATCAGGAGAAGGGATTTCTGCCCTATATTCCCTGAGGGACCTGGCAGTGGAGCAACCAGTGGGGATGGTGTGCTCAGCACTGAGGGTGTCAGTGACCCCTTTGACTAACAAAATCACTGGTACATGTATCTCAAATTCTAAAAAAATGTTAGGCTTATGAAAAAACATCAACTCTGCGTTCTCTGTTAGAGTTTCCAGGGCCATATAAGCTGGGCATCAAGGGCTGGGGAGAGCACTGGACTCCAATAGGATGGCTGATAGAGAGCTCTGATGTATCTATGAGCAGCATAAAAATGTCTAGCAGAGATTAAAATCTCTTCTGGAATTTTTGTTATTTTTAAATGACAATCCAGTTACTATGGAAAATGAGTATGACCAATATGATGACAAATACTGATGCACATATTCCACTGTCCTGAGAACTAATTCACCTTTCTCACACTCTCTTCTTTGCTTTATTCATATGATATAATAAAGGAGTAGTTAACTTTCAAAAACATCATGTAAATATTGAAAGCAGTATGCAACCCACAGCAGAGTATATCTTTCCATAGCTACAATAAGCCCTATGCAATCCTGCAATTAATGTCAGATTTGATTTCTCTTGTGCTTTTCTGTCCTTATTATAGCAATCATTTCTGTTTTGCCTCTCTCTAGTCTTTTCTTAGACTCTCAAAGTGATAGCTTTTTTGATTATTTACTTTGTATATTATTCTAGGTTTTACTTCACTTTGAAATGATTGTTCCAATATTATGTTAAATTGATTTTTCTTCTCTGTTATACCTCCCAGACTCCCGTATTGATATAACTTCTTCCACCCTCATTTCCTCAATATTCTTGGATTGCTTATGGATAGAGTCTTCAGCTGGGTGGTGTTTGAATATGGTCATTGGTTTGTTTGTGAGATGTCTACACCATGTCTGCTTCAACCACTTGATAGAGATTTTTTATAGCCATACTGGTTTGGCAGAACCTGTACATATTTCAGCATCATTTTTACACAGAATATGGATCTGCTCTTTCTAGCTTGTTCCTAACACTCAGTGTGGATTAAAGAGTGCATTGATCACTTAATAAGTTTGAGATGGTTGATTTTAAACAAGATTTAATATCAGAAGTTAGTACATTTGGATTAATATAAAATAAGTAGAAATTAAATAAAAATATTTTCAGTTCCTGACTATTTGAAGAACTAAAATCAAGATTCTTTGAATTCTATTACAAGCTAATTATTTCTTGTTCTAATCTCAGGATATTTTTTCCCAGACCTATTTGACTATGCTGGCTTTTCTCCAACAACTGGAAAACATTTTTGAATGACCATTTTATTCTAAATAATTCCAAGCATTTTCAGTTTATTATTATGACCAATATTTTTTGTCTCAGTTTGGCATTCTGTCTGCCCCTAGATAAATTTGGTTTTCCTTCCCTCTGTAAAACCAGTATAATAATTTAGGAGATAAATAACTTTTCAGTAGACTTGTCAGTGATGTTCAGATTACAGTTTTACTGCTAGGCAAACAGAAATCCACATTTAAATGTGGATGGAGGCAGCTGGATGTTGTTACAAAAGCTGGTGGCTAGAGGGAACTCTTTTTCCTTGTTGGAGATGGTGGATCTAACAGTAAAGGCACTTCTAGTGCAGCAAAGCAGATCATTAATGAAAAAGAAGAAGGAAAAATCCTTGAAACAAAAACATTAGCTTGAATTCTGAAGTGCTCCCACTTGGGTGTAGGAATGAGGAGAAGTGTCAATGAAATTTATCATTTCTCCAGCTAAGAAAAGGAGAGCCTTTCAATGTCCAGGGACAGTTGTAAGGTCACGCATGGCTAAATGCACTCCCAGCAGCCAGCTCCATGGAAGCTGTTAGAAGAGTTATGGCAGCCTGGGTTACCCTGGCTGCAGGGCTAGATGTTTTGGTTTTGTGCATGTGGGAAGAGAAGACCCAGACCACAAAAAAGAGTAGGGAGTTCACAGAGCAGCAGTAGGTGAGGCATTTAGGTAACAGCTACTGCACTTTTAGGCTTCAAGCCAGCAAATTAATTAAGCATGTGCTTAAGTTTAAACATTGAGTAACTCATAGCTTTAGGTGAGTTATTCAAATGTTAAAAGTTTAACATCTTTAAAGCCTACAGGCATCAGGTTGCTTAAGCTTTGGTGTTTTGGCTCCATCTACACCCCTGGGTGCTGCCCGGGTGGTGGGCACAGGGTGGGTGGGGAGAGCTTTTGTTTGGAGAATGTGTTGGGGTGGTACTTGGCAAAAGCTGAGGTGTAGGGGAGCCTGACATGTGCACAGTCTCACTCTCATCTGAAGCTGGGCTGTGGCCAGCTTGTGTACCTTACACAGGAATTTGGAAGCACTCCTGGTACTATAGTGTGGGCCTAGAGACCTAATTTTTTCTTGCCTGTTATTCTTGCTGGATAGTGGCCTGAAAGATAATGTAGTAGAGCAAATCAGATGAGGGGGAGCAAAGCAAGGATGAAAGAGTTGGAGAGGGGATTATAATGCTGACAATTAGCATAACCTTAATGTCTGGTTTAATGCTACCCTACTCCAGTACTGCTTAACTCCACTGAGAATGGCAAGAAAGTAGTATAAATTTTACCATACTCCTCCCTGTTAACTGAGTAACTCTGAAGGCATGAATACCTCACAAGCCTCAACTGTCCTTACATGGACCAGCTACTAGAAGCTAAGGCCCACAGCCCTTTTATGGGGTCACTATTACAAACACAGTAGGACCCAGGTGTAAGTTCAGCAAATGCTCCTGCAGATGCGCTCCAAATGTTCTCAGCTGTGCTCCAGCAGCACAATTTGCAGCAAAAATTTTGCCAAGAGCTGTTGAATGTATCTTGCATTCGGCAGCTGTGGCTATATTGCTAAAAAGCACTGAGTTGACAGCTCTGCCTGCCCTCTGTCTACACTGCCAGCTGGCCTGGGCAAGCTTGGCCTGGAGACAGGGGAGTGTGTCAGGCAGGTGTGGCCCAAGACGTCTGCCCTGTGTGACCGTGCCAGGACTGTGTTTGCTCACCGCACGGCACACAGGGCTGATCCCAAACGGGATCTCTGCTCTGCCCATGGCATGCTATTGAAGTACTGGGCAGCTCTGAACTGTTCAGTTGTGTCAAATCAGGCCAAAACTCTATCTAACCCTGGCATCTTGCCGTTGGCAGAGGCAAAAGGAGGTTGATAGTGGAGAGCATAATACTTCTTCCCAGAAATACTTTCACATCCTGCAGCAATTCATGCTTCAGCAACTTAGCCAGATGTAATATCTTTTCATTGAAAGGATTTATCCTGTTGTATCCACATCACCCTGCAGAAATGAACGGCACCATACCAGCCTCCTACTTTTCAAAACTGCCACTGGATGCTTCCTTTTGTTGTCCCCTATTTGCACTCACAGGGACCACAGATTGCCTGTGCAACGACCCTGCCCTGTGCCTGATTTTGTAGATATTTGTAAAGTGTCTGTCCTCAGACAAGTCTCTGGAGGCTAAAGAGTCATAGTGCAGTTACTTATTCTTCACCTGGAAGCTGTTCCATACCTTTGATCAGCTCTGTCACTTGCCTCTACTTTTTCCAGTTCTACTATGTCTTTTTTAAGATGTGTGTGCTGGGGGAGGGAACCATAACTGCTGAACTAGGTCACATAAAATCTTGGACAAATTCCTGGGTTTCTATTTTAATGTCTCCAAAGCCTTGGCAAAGGTTCAGAACAGTTCAGTTTTCTTCCTCTCTCTCCCCCTTCAGTGGAGTTACTTCTATGATTAAGGCAAACCTCCCAACCTCCCAGCTCGCCAATGTGAAGCTGGAAAAGAGAAATGAATCTAGAAACACACTGATGGAAGATCCCTACATTTGGTCCTCTTCAAATTCAGGCATTCTTACCATATAATCTCACTCACAAACTGATCAAGTCCCATTTGAAAAGCATCAAGGGTTTTGCCCCCACTACTCCTTCCAAAAGGCTATTACAGGATATCACAGCCATAAAAAAATCTCCTTTTCACTCTACCTTCCTTCATGGATGCTTTATAAAAATTTATTTTAGTTCATCTTCTCTTTTTTGTTAGTATTTATTTCCCTCATACATTTATGGGCCACGAATATTCTCAGGATGATCATGTGAGGTAATCCAAACTATGTCCCTTCCATCTTGCATGACAGTTTCTAATTCTTTCTTCTAGATTTCACCTACATCTGCCCTAGTTGGACATCAGTTTTTCTGAATACTCATGGCCAAAGCTGCAGAAAGTCTTCTGGTTGAGGACTCATCAGTGCCTTGGCAACTGCACGCTTCTGGAAAAACCACACTTGGTTAACCCTAGCACGACATCTGCCTTTCTCATGTTGGTAACTGCCATGGTCCTGATGCAATCAGTTAATTTATCCAAATACATCGCCTTGTGTTTAATTATTTTGTTCCTTAAACTTAGTTCTACAGTTCCCCAATCCTCTTGAGCTCCAGGTGATAGCGCTAGCCAGATTTTCCTCTTTCTTCTGTCCTGGCCAAAGAGGAGAATTTAATCACCTAACTGCCACTGCCAAATGTCCTAATACTTGTTAACTTCACTTGGCTGTCATAATTTCTATTTATATCCTCACAATTCTCTTCAACTCTTCTGCCTTCCATTCTCAATCCCAAATAATTAATTGAATTTGAGGGCATCTCTGGAATATTTTTAATATTCCCCTTTCTTGAGTGCATGTCTCTTTCTTATTGCAGCTGAGTTAGTGTTTATTGTGTCAATTCTTTTGCAAGCCCGAGTTCAAGTTGTCTTTCACCAAAGTGTAAGTCAAATGATGGAAATGTTAAATTTAAGTATTTTGTGGGACTTTGTGCCACAGTGGACATATTACTTAGACTTTTTGATTACAAAACATATTTTAAGGATGTTACCACTCAGTTAAGCATGCTAACTTTTTGCTCTGGTTTTATTTTCTCTCTTGATTTGAACTTGTTGCTGAGTGAAAAGAAAACTCAGTGCTTCTTGTAGTGTTTTATAGTGCCATTGCTGTAAGACAGGGAAAAGTGACACATGTATTTCCACTGATGCCTTAAGAACATCTCGCACCAGGGAAACTCAGGGTGGTGGCAATACCTTTGCCTTCTGCATACTAGAAAGAAGGGTGGAGTAGCACTGGAGTGGCCCTTGTAGCTAAGGAAGGATTTGTGCCAAATATTGGCAGGAATATTCTGAGTAGCAAGACGTCTTACTTCTGTCCATCTTACCTTTATCACTGGACTTGCAGAATCTCTTCATTATGTTTTTAAAATGTGGGTATGCAGAAGTGTCTCCTGGATTCAGCAAAGAGGCTGTTTTTGCTGAGGGCTTTGAAGCTTCCAGATTTATAGACGGAAGAGTTGAAGACAGATTTAATAATAACCTGAATCCTACTCCAGAGCACACAGGCACGAGTCTCTGTTTAGTTCATAAGTAGAGCAATGGTAATTTGGAGCATTCAGTGGAACAGAACTGGTCATCACAAAGCAGAGGCCAAGGCTGTAAAATCTGACACGCTTGAGACCTCTGGCTTACAAGTCTTTGGGTTAAGCATATGTGTCACTATTTGCATGCTCTGCACCTAAATCCCATAGATGCTGTTAGAGCCCATGGATTACAAAAGCTATTACCAAAGTGCTGAGTTGATGCGACAAGTTCTACCACCAGTTTTAATAGCCTTTAGCTCCACCACCAGTGTTTATTCCCATGTTTATTGGTATAAAACAACCCTTCGTGAGCAAAATAGCAAACCAGATCTTTCCTTCTTAATGCTAAATAGCCATTTTAATTCATTATGCACCATTCTTTTATTCTGCAGTGTGGCTACCTAAAGATGCCCAGACATTTGCTTAAAATTTGTTCTCAGGCAATATGAAAGCAATCAAATGTAACTGCATGCATGGAGCAGTGCCTATCTCCAGGAACCAACTGACATTTACAACTTCTTGCCTTCCAAAGAGTGATTTTTGGGCGCTTTCAAACTCCAGAAACCTCTCTTAAATATTTTCAGTCTCAGAATTTTGGGAGGGGATTGAAATATTTCCTGCCAAGTTTTTCAGAAGGTGTATTGCCAAAAATATCTGCACAAAGAGGAGAAACTACTTAAAGATACTCACTTCTTTTAACCCAAATTTCAACTGTTACACTCATGCTCTACTTCATTCACAGAACAAAATGCCATGCACAAACACACACACACCACTTTGTAATTTTCCTGATCCAGATGCTTTTGTTAAACATATGGCTGCTGACAGTAAAAATTTAGAAAGAACTCTTACTGAATCTGCTTTTTCTCTGCTTGCTTTTCCTTTATACTCACTTTTTTCCTGTTCCAAACTATGGCAGGCATTTAGTGTATCTCAGAAAACAAGAATTTCCCAATCTTTCGCACCTCTTAGTGTTCTCATCACCTGCAATTATTCAAAACAATAAAACCCTGGCTTTTTTTTCCTCAGGAAGAAAAAGCTACATTAAGTAAAAGATTTGTGGTTGTGATTGATTACAGACTATAGAAGAATAAGATTATTCTGAAGGAAAAATCTTAGAGATAAAAGGATTATAGTTACTTACACTTGCTGACATGGGATTGAAATATTCCATTTCTGCTTTTGTGACCACTGGGCTCACTTGTGAAAGCTGGGTGAAACTGGGTAGAAACAGATTAGAAACAAAAATCAAGTCCATTTTCCACAGTCCAGAGAGCACAAGAGCAATGCTAAAGGAAAAAATAAATGAGATATTAAAATATCTTTTTGTTTTTGAGCTTGACCCTTCATTCCCTTATCCCATTACACTGGAGTTAATGGGCTTGCTCTACTCCCACAAGGACAATTTAAGCTATTATTAGTAAGAAAGAGCTCTCTTCCCTGCATGCTGTTCCTCTGAGGAGTGCAGAGGAAAGAAAGCAGAGGAGAACTCCTGCAGACCATGTGGCATGGCTTGGTGTAGCTGCAGCCCCGGGACCATTCCAGATCCCCCCACCATGCCCTGGGCAGAGCACAGCAGATCTCTGCCACCCCAAACACCTCTCCCCAGGGCAGGGGCAGCCAGAGCCACACACCAGCTCTGTGGGAAGGAGGATATGGGACCACTGTTCCCGGCAGAATCGTGCCTCGAGTTCCTGGAAGGCACCTAGGGAAGGGTTCAGAGCTGACCCAAGTCCCTTTGCTGAAGGATAGCCGCTCTTCACTTCCCGGAATGGGAGGGACATTTCTTTGCTAGAAATCAGCTGCTGTTGCGTGTTTTTTTCTAGTTTCAGAGCTTTTCTTATTTTTCCAAGCTTTTCCCCTTTCCTTCTGCAATAAAGTGGTCATTGTATCTACTCATGCTGTGCTGGAATGTTTTTTTATTTACAGTGAAGTAGAAATTGTGCCAAGCCTTTCAATGTTAGTTTAGTACCATTTTTCCCACCACTTTTTGTTTGCTTTCTTTAATGCACCTAATTTTTATTTTCATTCTGTTCTAATTTGTTTGCAGTCATTTTGCAGAAAAACATCTGATATAGTTTGGACCACAAGTGGCTCACAGATCACAGTCTGAGTAACAAAAATTTATTGATGTCCATATCCTTTTGGTAGACTTTTATTTCCTTTGAATTTCTCTTAAGCGTTACACTGGACATCTGCACATCTTGAAGAAAAATCAAAGATAAAAGAGCCTCTATTTTGATTTATGTTTGCATTTCTCTCACACATGAAAAAGAGAAAAATACAATCAGAAAAAGAAAAATCCTACTTAATTAATATGGGGGGCGGTAGATTTCATCATTTAATTAAAGATGTAAAAAAATTAAATCTTGAGAAACCTCTTTATGTTCATGTAGGTGGATAATGTGTATGCAGTTAACATGGTGTGTGACAGCTGATATATGTGTGAACTGATCTTGAATGTAGACAAAAAGCTAAAACCCACAGATTCCAAAAACTAAAGAGATTAGGACTCAACTCACAAAGCTCATTCCTAATGACCAGGGTTGGAAGAAAAAAAAATTATTTAGAAAATGAACCTCATTGCAGAAAGATTTATATTGCATCAGCGACTCCTTTTTAAATTAAACGGCAGGCATCCTTAAACTGTAATTTACTGGCCTAGCTGAGTTCCCCAAGGTAACACAGCAAACTCCAGAGATGCATCAAGGAATGCTCAAGAACTGGCCACCACCTGACAGGAACAAGCCTACAGTGTCTGGGACATGGGCAAGTACTGCAATGTAGCCCTGAAGCAAATTTCTCACCAGAGCTGCTGATGGGGAGATACGGGAACTCCCTTTTCTTCTCAGGATACTGATGGTTGGGGAAGGTTTCTTCTGATTCTGTAAACTTTGGTTTACGTGATGTTTTTTGTTCTTATGAGGTTGATAAAATGAAAAAATAACACTGTAATTTTCAGCCCAGGAAGATTTGTGCAGGGGAGACCATGAGCTCCTCGGCCTTTGTTTGGCCTCTGCAATAAATTTTGCTGCACTGAAGCACAGGTGCTTCCATGGCTTTTCCTTCCATTTCTGATGCAGGAACTCTTACTTTTCTACAGAAATGTTTGCTTTTATTAACACCCTGGTTTTGTGAGGTGCTTAGGAACCCTTCCATTTTTAAATGTATGAACCTCTTATACTCTTCACATGTTATAACTGTCCCTTTTAGTAGTTATGAAATCTTCTACCACATTTGTTGAAACTGCTCTTTGTATAATCCCACTTTCTATCTAAGTCTCATTAGCTGCTTCCTTCTTGTCCTTATCTCAAGTTTAAACCTTTCTTGTCCTCAGGGCTCTCTAGTGCTCCTGATAGCACTGTGGTCTCAGTTCTTCATTGCTACTGCTAATGATTTGTGGGCAAAATCACCAGGGTTTTGCAGCAGACTCACATACTGGGGTGAAGATACCCAATTTGGAAGCTTTTAGACATATGAGATTTGGTGAGGGGAATTCCCACGTTTCTTGTCCTTCCATCACTGATTACTGTTATTACTTCTCTAGGAATTTTATTACTCTAATTTGATAAGACTGCCTCCTAAGTCACATACTGGTTTTGATTCTCCTTTGGCTGACCTGGGATTTTTATGTGCTATGAAGTAATTAATATAATTATAAATTGCTTTTCTTTCAGCACTTAAATTACTCTCCTCTGTGACATACAGAGTTTGGTGTTGCATGTTATTTATGAGAAAACTGAATTAAACTGGAACACATGCAAAAATTAAGTTTAAAAGTCACAAAAATTATTTTTCCTCACTATTCATTCTATCCTGAAAAATGATGAGATGGTGAGAAAGCCTGAGGGCTCTTGAGTTTATGTATAAAGGGTGATAAAAATAAAGGGTTATTTATCATATGGGAAAGATGTGATGCTCATTTTCATTCTTAGAAAGCTCATTATACCCACTCAAATTCTGTTCCCACCACCAAATTATTATTAAGAGTCAGAAGTGCAGATGAGAAGTGATCCTAATTTATGTCAAGACCTTCAAGTAGTTCTGCAGCTTTGTGCTGTACTTTATTTCAAGCATCTCCAGATAAAACGTTCAGGGAGAGGAGGCTGGCATAAAGCATGGGCTAACATATTCACAGTGCAAACCTCAGAACAACAAATAACTTATTATTTAATAATTGGATTTCTTTGAGTGCTGCTAGCCCCCAAAGGCCAGCTCTTAACTGCTCAACTTTCTCCATTGACTCTAATTAAGGTTTTCCTTGGCTCATGATTGTGATGAACTTGGAGAACTTTAAAGTTTGGGGTTTTTTAAAATCTGCTTTTCTCACCAGGTGGAGTGTTCCTGAAAACTCCGAAACTTATGAACTTTCCAGTACATTTTACAAGATATTTCTGTCTACACGTTTGACTGAAGATGGAGGCATTCCACAAATCCCAAAGTAGAAATCATTTTATTAGCCAGTTTGTGCACTGTATACAGGAGAATATGGGATTATTTTTTAAGAAATTTACTGCCAAAAAATTTATGGCAGCAATATAAACTCACAAGTGTCCCTTTCTGCAGAGGGGGAGTTGACTTCAGTAGCTGTATGACTGATGATGTGACAAAGTGTGATAGGGAATGCAGCTGCTGGAGCAGAAATAAAGAGGTCTGAAAAACCAGAGATAGAACACAGAAATGTATTTAAAAGTAAATAATGATTTGATTATTGTAATTGTTATTATTATTATTATTATTGTTATGGTAGTTAAAAATCCCTTCAAAAGCCTGAAGATGAGTTTTTTTCTCATGTATATTGCTTTAGCAAAAAATAAAAATAGTAAATTAATTGTATTGATTGTATTAATTGTGTCTACCTCTTTGAAACATATTTTTTCCTGACTTTTTTATGCTGTAGCTATACTAAATTAATTTATTTTATTTTTAATTAGAAAGGATTCCCTTCTATATAGTTTTAAGGCCCTGCATGATGCTTTTGTGTTTGCAAATCGATGTTTGACAATGTAAATTTTATCAGTGATTTCTCTATATACATAAGGCAATGCTAAGGAAATTCTGTGCTGACATGGTTCTTCTTTAAATGAGACTGGTTATTTTTGGCTTTTAGCTTTTGTCATTTTTAGCTTTTATTTTTCCCCAACACCCTCTCTCTCCTTTGCTTCATCTGGTTTTCTCTCCTTCTACTCCCCAAAGCATGGAGAATTTCCAGTTTGGGTTTGAATTTTGTATCTGGATGCTCTCTCAAAAACCAGCTGAACCAAAACTCCAGACTAAAGCTGAGTGAACAGTTAACAGATATTTCTTCTCTTTTTTGATCTGAAAACCCAAACCATTCTCTCAGAACTTTATCTGAAGTCAGATGAACCTTTCCATTCAGTCTCCAAAAATGCCTCAGTTTAGAGTCTGTTAATTTAATTTTGTTTTTATTATTTTTCACTCTGTTTAGGCAACTTTGATCTCAAATAACTGTTTTGAAGCAAAACATTCTGTTTTGGAATAAACTGAAATGAAGTATTGTAACATAAAAAGGAAAAGCCTGCATCTTTTTTGGCCAAAGCTATTCACGACACTTGGCAAAAAAAAAAAAGGTGAATTGTTTTGATCAGCATAGAACCAATTTTCTTTGCCAAATCAATAGTTTTCTTTAAAAAAAATTAAAACAGTAACAGCAAAAAAAAAAGTCCAGCCCAGCCTTTCCTCAATGCTGTGGAGGAGAAACAGGCCCCACTATGGAGTCAGCTGTGGAAACAATGTCAAAAGGTTCCTGGAGGAGATGACCTCCCCTCCACTGACCATAAAGGAGTGAACTAAGCTTTGAGTGGTATAAAATGACCTACTTGTCTGTAAAGAGAGGAGCCAAGAAACTACCATTCACCTTTCTTCCTTGAATAGCTGTGCTAAAATAAACTTTCCCAAGTTATGTCTGATAGTACAGAAATGCTTCAGTTTAAACTGGTCAGTGCTCTGAGGAGTCAGGGCCATGGCTCAATTTGGGATACAGCAACAGCCCCTTCATCACCCAGCATACTCTAAAGCAGCCCTCCTAATGTCTGTATAAAGAAAAATACTGCTTATCGTATCTTTCTGCATTTATATTTCTTCTCAAAGGTAAATTAAGATGTTGCTTTTAGAGCTAGATCTGTTTAATGTTATTCAGATTTCTTTTCTAGCAATTTCACACCTTTTAAATTCATAAACACATGAACATTTTGAAGGATGTTGTTTGGATTCCTTTTGGCTTTGTGGTATCTGGCTCTATTTTTGTTTATGCCTTGGTTTTCATCTTTTTTTTGACTTTAATTTCTGATTTCTTTTATAATATTTGCTTTTTTTCTTTTTTTACTCTCCATATTCTCTGGCTGAAAACCTGGTGCATTAGAAACCCTTTGAAACAGATATGTGCCATTCTGTTCCTGTGGTTGGGAGTTGTGCCAGCTTGAAGCTAAAAAAACAAAACACAGAATATGTGATAAAAGCATGCATATACACAAAACGCAGAAACAGCTTTTTATTTCATTCTATATTGTGGAGAACAAAAATATTTTCTGCAAACTTCAGTGGAGAAAATTACCCCATAAGTAACAATGATTTGCAATGCCAGTCACTGAAGTTTGAATCAAATAAAGCAGGTACTTGGACTTTCTGCATCCAAGTGTTTTTCGCACAAGACCCTGGCAAGAGAAGAACCACACTACCTTTTTGTGGAAATTTCATTTTTGACATTAAATATTTTTGTGAATATGAGGATCTCATCCAAGCTGTTGCTGTTACTAAGTCTCATTGTGACTTGTTTGAATGCCAGGCCCTATATTTTTTTTTGACAAGAGGAAGTTTAGACCACAGTCTTTAGGCCAGTTTTGCTTGTGACTCACCAAGAAAATATCATAAATAGTTAATATTTGGAATTCACAGACAGAGAAAATGAAAGTACAGAAAAATTAAATGGCTTGCTAAAAGGCAAAAATTGTTTTAGCATATTATTCTGGCCAAGACAATTCTGCCTTCGAAAGGGAAAACTGTATTTTGTGAAACCAATTATTATTTTGAATATTGTGGCTAAAGTATGTCTCTGGCAAATTTTGGGATAACCTGTGGTTCTTTACCAAGAGAGCCCTGGTTTGAATAATCTCTGGGGACTGATACATTTCAATCCCAGGGATAAAAATGTTACAGACTTTGGAAGTACATGCCAGACATAAGATCACAAAAATGTGAAAGCAGGGTCCTGTTTCTAGTCAGAAAGGCTAGATATGGGAAGTCTTTGCTTGTCTGCTCTTGAAAAAGAGAAGTATGTTTTTATTGGAATCCAGTGGCCCCTTTACATTTGGTTTAAACTCTTGCCACTATCTACATGTCAAATGTAAAATATAGTACTTAGATTTTAAGGATTCAACACTCATGAAAGTAGAAAGACAGAGGGCTGTGGCTCCCAATCTTTCTTGATACAGGTCTGCACCCAGCAGTATTGCAGTAGAAGTGCAGACACCAGTGTAGGGACTTCAAGCTTACTGACAAAAGTCTTTCTTTTCACTGTTACTTCACTTCCCTAGATGTACCTCTCTGACCACTGCCTGTCTGCAAACCATAGAATAAAGGCACAGGGCTAAGTTAGGTAATGTTTAAACCCTGGTAGAAATGTAATTTCCAGGATAAGATTTCTTTCCTATTCATAGAAAAATTAGGTCCAAAAGAAGGAAGACTGAGATGCAGATTTTTTTTTTTTAATGAGACTACAGCTAACTAGCCATTGCCTATGTGAATCCATTACTATCTGGCAGTTCTAAATCACACGAGGTGCTGTCATTCTAAAACAACCTTTAGAAAATTTTTCATTTAAAAATGACGGGAAAAAAATTAATTTAAAAATTTAGTTAAAAGCTTCATTCTGCATGCAATGGGCTCAAAGAACACTTCTGACCTGCAGCAGGACATCCTTCCATGGCTTAAACTAAGATGCCATCTCCCAGTTTCCACTTTAGTTTCCTTAGATGCCCTGGGGAAATTTTTTCAGGTTTGCATGTAAACCAAGCACAAAAAAATTATTGTCCATATGTTTTATTTTTTTTTTAAGTGAAGTAGTTTATCAAGTGCTTGCTGATAAGAAGCTACAGCTGTCTCACAAACAGCGCTATCTCAGGGGTTCTGTGTGACTTCACTGTCAGCACAAATGGACACTCACAGCAACCTCTACACATGCCACAGGAGCAGCCCTAGACTGGGATGGCTGCCAAAAAAAGGGGAGAACAAGGGTGTAAAGAGAAATTTAATATAATGCAACAGCAGAAGTAGGCACAAGACTCAGAAAATAGAACAGAAAGCAAAAGATAGCTGATGAATTGCTTTTAATTTTTTTAAAAAAATGTTTCTATATTGAAATCCTTAAACAATTTTTCTCCGAGTGATTATAATTTTTTAAACTTTATTTACAAAAAATAAATAAAATTGTCCAAGTTATCATAGATTCACATGCCTTGGTAGTTCTTGAGAATATCATGGTAGTCAGTGAGGAAGAGGAGCTCATCCAGGAAGAGTTTGAGGTCACCTAGATTTGTCTCTCTGGGACTTTCCAAGAGCATCTTTTTCTCTATAGAGCACTCTAAATGTGTGGTGCTCTTTTTTTCTGTGGCACCCCTCTTCATTCTTGCATCGATTTTTATGATCAGGCATGTCAACACACACTTGATCCTTGCTCTTGGCATTGAATATACTTGATGTAGTGCTCTGTCTTTTCTAGAACTCTCCTTCCTAAAGCACCAGTAACATGGCAGGCTGAGCTGTGTGCTCTGTAGTTGCACTGGAGACATGAGATAATTTGCTACTGGTCTGAGCAGTACTGCCTTGTAAGTGTGCATCATCTGATTTTGGCATAGTGAAGATGTTCCTGTAGGTGTTTTGTTGCTGCGCTGCAGCCTACTGCTCTTCACCTTTGAACCTCAGAAAGTGTCACTAGAATGCCCATATTACAAGCAAACGAATTTTTCCTCATTTTCATGGCCCTGGAAAATCTCTGCTTTCTTCACCATGAAGGTACTTTTGCTCGGTGACCTCCTAATTAACCATCACCTTCTGGAAGATTGTTTGATTCATTAGGTGTGAATGAAAAGAAGCAAAACAAGAATTGTGAGTTGATTAGGTGAAAGGTGGATTTGGTTTTGGCAAATCTGAATTTTGTTTATTTTTTCTTGGTTTGAAATGTATCTGATGTCCTGTTCTTAGACCAGCCCTGCTATGGGCATTCAGCTTTTTTTTTTCACAAAAAATTGATTAAAGAATAATTTACTTATGGAACTATAGTTCCATATTTCCAGTATTTCCTATAATCATCACAACAGTATTTTCCACGTGACTAGAAGTGAAGCCATTCTTTTAGGAATTAAAGAGTCACCAGAGTGAATTTAAGAAATTATCAATTATCAATGACTTGGAAGATCATTTAAAAATTAATTTTCGAGACAGAATTAAAGAGAAATCTCTGTGGATATGTTAATATTTTCATGAAGTATGCTCCCTTTCTACACTGCTGGTTAATATTATTACACTGGCAGGCTGTTATTTTAAGAACCCATTAAGGGATCTGGAGCTCCAGTACAAAACCATATGGTCTATTGACACCTGCCTTTAAAAACTCCACAAACTGCACATTACCAGCTCAAAATCTAATAACTATATGTAGGTGCAATCTATACCAGCAATTCTTGAGTATTACTGAATATTGGTAGTGATATAGGACAGCAATTGGGTGGCATGGAAAAACAGTTAATTTATATAAATTATAGTGGCTTGATTGCTATTTAATTTGGTTTGGTTTGGTTTGGTTTTGTCTTACCACTGAGGCAGAAAGATCTTTTGAACTTTTTTACAAGAACAAATTTGTGCATTCTTATGTTGTATCTGAGGGGTAAGCATCCAGCTTAGGTGGGGCGCAGAAATTCAAGTATTTGTCCTACCTCATTGAAGGTATATAGTTTTTTTGGCTTCCATCCTTTCATTTCATTCAGGAAATTGAATGTACTAATTTTTCTTTTTTTTTTTTTTCTGTGTACACTGCACAGAGCAACTCTGCATAGTTCTCAAGTAATTCAGAGTATGTGTGTGTAGCAGATATGTGGGCTCCTCCATCTCCTGCCTGACAACCAGCCACCACTTCAGTCTGACACACACTCTCTTAGAACACAAAATATTTTTGTAAAAATAAAGTTAATTTCTACTAAACAAATTTTGTCAAAGCTAGATTTCATCAAATCTAGCCTGATTGATCTTAACATTCTAAAGAAGTGATGAACAGAAGTGATAGGGTCTACTCCAAGCTTTCTCTGATTAGACAGTATATCAGGGGGTCCTTGTAAGGACTGGGCAAATCTTCCTTTGGAATCTCTGATTTCAAATACAAGAATTCTGTGAAGTGAATGAGTCCCAGTTTTGCTATTTGGTGTGTGAAAAGCATGGTTCAATATTTTACTGTGCAACGCATTCAGGTCAGCTTTGTTTTGAGCAGCATAATTAATAGAAAAGGTTTTTATGAAAGAATACTGATGCTTAATTCTGTGTTTAGAGAATAAAACTACAGTAATATCTACTTTCTGATATGATGTAAAAACTTGCTCCATATCCTTTGTCAGAATTGATGGGTAACCTAGAATTCATTTTGTTCCATGCCCAGAGTCAGCCAACTATTAAGATTTTTCATTTGAGTTGAGTTTTACAGTCATTTATGTGGCCCCACATCCCTTCATCTGTCTTGATGTAAACACTTAAAATCCTAATTCTTCAGAGGCTTATGTGTGTGAAAAATCCCACTGAGGTTAACCGGAATTGATTCATATGAAGTTATTAGAGTACAGAATTCTTTGCAAACTCATTGCTTAAGTTTGTGGTGGAAGGGGAATGTAATTCCCAAGTAGATGGGGGTCCAAAGCAAAGATTAATGCAATCTGGACATCTTGGCTGTTGTCTCGGTTTAAGAGACA
>VXBI01003623.1:0-78739 GCA_013397375.1 Toxostoma redivivum
ATCACCATTCTTCCCCTTTTAACCCTTTCCTTTCAACACAAACAGCACTTATATCACTTTTTGTTCAAGTGTCTTCATAACTGTTTTCACATTGAATCATGTAATAAAGCATGTCTGACTCTACTTTTCATAATTCCTTCTACTCTTCTCCCCCCTTCAAGGTCACATGCTAACACTTCAGAATCACACTGAGCAGATCTACTTGTAGCTCTATGGGAAGAGTTGGTATAACCCAGTTAGTTAGAACACAGGATTTCACTGAAATCCTGTTCAGTTTTGAGTCGTGAATTGAAACAAAGTACTTTTTAAAAGGAAATAATTGTGAAGGCACTCTCCTTGGATAAGAGAGGACTGCATTCTCCTCTGGTTACATAGCAGCCATATTTGGCAAGGGCTATGTATTTGCCTTCAGATAAACTACAGCAGCAGGATGAAAATATTGTAGACATTTTGACTTTTAATTTCTTTCTGAAGGTGCTGTATTTCTAATTAAAACCCTTGTTAGAGACAGAAACTCAGTTACTTCTTATGATGAAATATACCAAATATGTATTATCTTCTCAATGTAGTGTGTATGAAATAAACAATAAGCAAAATATAACCCTAAAATATCATCCATTTATATTTTTATCCTGTTTTTTAAATCCTCATAGTAATGCATGTAGAGATACTGTGCATATTTATATGTACACAGAGAGTGGCTGAAACTTGTGCTTTATTCTACTTTATGAAATTCACCCTAAGCGTGAGATTGCATTTTTTTCTAAGCTTCTTATGTGTAAATGTGAAGAATTTTTCAATCATCTCCAGTTGATGTTTACTGCTAAATTGCTGGTACAGGAGCCTCATCTCTGCCTGATGGGCTGTACTAGTTAATAAATGCTTTTCAGCTCAGCAAATGTACGCACAGGTGTGTGCATGCATTCACGCTCCAGATTTTTAACCTGTTTGACATTAGGTATGTTGGAAAGAACTTGATTGTGGTTCTCTCAGTAGAATAAGGAAACTCCAGGGAGGTGCCAATCATTTAGGTGAGGGTGCTCACCTAAAGGGGGAAGGGACGTTGAAAGTTGTACAGGTGTGCTTGGTCTTACTTTTCACATAGAGGCACAGTATGTAGCTGTCCTTTCTTCATCACCTTCTCTCTGAGCCAGCCAGAGCCATCTGATTAATCTGCTCATGCTTAACTAATTACTGTACTGAGGAGCTGTGTTCAGTGAGGTGTGATCTTCACCAAATCCACAAATGGATAAACGGGCTCCATAGGGAGCCTTAGCAATGGCAGGTACTTGCCTTTTTAAATGTGTGGCACAGAAAGCAGTTTAATTCTATGATAAACCACCCTCAAAGTAAGAAATTAAAACACTTCGTAGCACTCAGCAGTACATATATATGCATATCTGTACACAAAGTAATAGTCTCTTGTCTTTTCACCTCTTTTTCTCTTCCTCCCCATCTCCAATATAACTATTCCTCTAAAATTTTTCATACACTATTTGGAACAATGCAAAACATTTAAGACATAATAATAAAAAAAGTGAACAATGTATATTTTTCTGGGATACCTTATTCAGATCTGTCATAAATTTTTTTATCATGCTCTTATGTCTCCCTTAGGACTAGTAGCTCTTCTGGGTATCTGAGAAAACAGTGAAGAAAACCACTTTTCTGTAAGCTTAGCAACCATCTAGAGAAGCCTGTTAGCCACCTAATGAAATTACAGAAATCAACAAAGCAACAGAAACCTCCAATTTTATCAATGTTATATGCTGAGGTTGACAGCACAAGAGAATTTCTGCAGGATACAAATAGATAGCTAAAATGATGATTTGTTTTTAAAATAACCAAACCACAAATATATGAGGCACAAGCTTTAAAATGCTGGAGAGAATGAGAAATTGTACAAATTCTCTACTTCTTTGAGTCTGGTTTCAGCTGTATTAGAGTTAGTTTTCTTCTTAGTACTTCATACAATGCTATGGTTTGGATTTAGCCTGAGAATAATGTTGGTAACACACCAAGGCTTTGCTGCTCCTCAGCAATGCCTACCTTAAGGCAAGAACATTTCAGCTTCCACTGCTCTGCCAGCCAGTAGGTGCACTGGAAGCTGGGAAGGAACTCAGTCAGGACAGCTGACCCAAACCAGCCAGTTTTGGGCCATGTTATACCATACCATGAAAATCCTTCCCAGTATATAATCCAGCAGGAGTTTATCATAAGAGAGGGGCAGTCACTGCTGGAGGATGGATTTGGGCATTGGTGTGTGCTGAGCAATTGCTTTGTGCATAGCAATTGCTTTGTGCATTGCTTCCATCTCTTGGGTTTTATTCCTCTCTCTGTTTCTCACCCTCTCCTTTCCATTGCTATTGTTATTGGTTTTATTAGTATTTTTTTTACGTCATTTCAGCCATTTTCCTGATTCTCCTTCCCATCACACCATGGAGGGGCTGAGAAGAGGTATTTGATTGCCATCAAATTTAAGTCACAGCTTTATAATTCTTTATTTTCTTGTCCATCATGCAACCCGACTTCAGTTACACAGAATTATGGTAGGCAGTTTAGTCTATAAATATGCTTAAAAATTTGACTTAGTTCACCTGCTCCTTACACTGAAACCTCAAATTCTGACTGCTTCATGTTCTTATGTTATAGGTACTATCAAAATGCTTCTATTAATTTAATTTTTAATTTAACAGTTACGCTGTTCCCACTGTGTTTGAATAGGTAGTACAAGAAAAGTTTCAGTTGGTCTCTAGAGACAAAGTAGGTATCTAAATAAATTATATGGTAATAATAGAGTTCATTTTGAAAGTTGGGGTTTTTTTAGTTTAAAATATTACATAAATGAAGAATTAGTTTTTATATTATTAGTTTTTTGCATATTTTGGTAAAATAACTTTAAATATTTGATGTATTCATAGTGATGGATAAACAGATTTAGTATCACATAAATACATCAAGTCACTATGGTGGAATCTCAGTACTTTTGGAACTTGGTAATTAGAAACCAAGATATATTCTAAGTCAGAAATAAAGAAAAATAATTTAAAAGATGTGAACTTTATAAGTGTATAAATTAATCTGTGCATTACAAGGAATTCAGAAATTGGGAGTTATCAGAATTCATAAATACCAGATGTTAGTACACTTGGGTTTTTTATATATCTGTCTGATTTTCCCCTTTGCTTCCCCTTCCTTGCTGTTGCTCTTTTTGTCTTTGCTGCTTTTCTGAAATAATTCTAAGGAAAGTGTATCAGCATGCACTATACTGATGGGTGTAAATTACAACTTCACTTTAACTCTACTGGAAATCTACTGCACAATTGCCTAACACGCGTTCCTCTCCTGCCTGTGTACTTGCAGCACTCAACTTTTTATTGTTCCACAAGATCTAGTTAAGGCCATATGTTTGTTTTTATATACTAATAGTACTTGAAAGAGCCTGTTCTTAACAGTGATCTCTGTGGTCCACCATCAATTTCCAGCTGGCTTATTCTTCTGCTTAGTCACTCATATATAATTTGAGTAGTATTTTCTCTTTAGCTTAAATATTGTATCATGTTTAGCTTCTCTTTTTTCTTTTCTTTGGTACTGCTTTTTTCGTGTGAACCCCAAAATGATTACTTCTGTTATGCTACAGCCACCATGCCCTTTCCTGTACAACTGTTTATGTGCAGCCTAAACAAGTTTATGGTGATTAATAGACTTCAGGTTCTTCCAGCTGCTTTTCCTACCAGGTATATAGATGCTGTTCCTTCATGTTGCCAAGTGGTCAAGTCCGTGGACAAGTGTCCCTTTTCTTTGGAAAAGACTTGGATACTGTTGCCTCACCAGCAATTTTTGTGAGAGATAACCTATTAGAAGAAGCAGATCAGGTGCCTTTGGTGACAGGCAGTGGTAATGGGTAGCAGTGGCTGCTGACGGAGCTGACTGATGCTGGGATGCTCCTGAGGCTCCACATGCCCTGTTCCATTGGCCTTCCCTGAAGCAGATCTCTGCAGAAAGACAGAAGTGTGTACAGTATAGGTAGGTGTTCTGTGGGAGGAAACACAAGTGGCCCCATGGTAGAGTTGCAGTTTCTTTCACAGGCTAATCTAATAGTATTATGTAAATATTTTTCTGTTGGATTAGTGCAATTTTAAAAAGGAAAGTGGTCAAACAAATAGTAAAAGTAGTTGAATCTCAGTATATTGTGTTTTCAGACTTGTGTGCTGCATGTAAAATTTTTAAATAGTAGAAAAATGCCCACATGTCAGAAACATCCCAAGGCATCTTATTACTCTGATGGCAACTTAATACCTTTTCTTTATTCTTATTTCCTGGTCCCACTAAACTTTAGAAGGCAGTGTTTGGAAGATGGCATAGAAAATTGCCCCATTCTCGACCTGTTGTGGCATAACTACTAGAAAATTAGTCCCTAGGGGTTAACCAATTCTGTGTCCAGCTTAGAACTCCTTCACCGAGTTCTTGGGACAAAAGTTTTACCCCTCACAGAACGAACTCGCTGGGAAAAGCTGGTTCAGACAGCTGACAGTGGGAAGGAGTACAGGGTGTCTGCCATCCCTAATCACTGTCATCATCCTTGTGGAAAAAAAAAAGTCCTTTTTTGTGTTTTCCCTCTGATTCTAAACCAAATGTCTCTCTATTTAAAACTTTCCTTAATTCATGCTAATGAGCAGTTGTTTTGTAATCCCGCTGAGCAAGGACCAATAAAAATTGGCATATATGGACTTTATTGGTGCTTCTATCCCCTATCTGCATAACTTTTGCTTATACATATGTTTATTGAAAAGGACAGTATGTCTCATGATGTAAAAAGGATGCAGAAATGTCATGATCAGGTAATGGCTAAGTACTTGTTCTGAAGTGAGTCTGCAAAATCACTGGATGTGGATGTATGCCAAGTGTCCCACAAAGAGTAGGTTTAGAGTAGTAATTAAGGACTGGTTGAGTTAAGGATTACAAGATCACAAAACAAATTACTATTATTAGTGGAAGTATTTGTTCTTACATCAAGCTGTCATCCTGCCTTGCTGTTCTACTTGATTCTGCTATGTGGAAAAAGAGTGATGTCAGATATTTTATTAAGTGTGAATTTGTGATTTACTTTGGGGAGAGGGTGCAGGATGGTTAGTGCAATTTCCTTCTAAAATGGCAGTAATTTTTCTACTCTATGCACTTTAAATCAAATCTAAAAAAGCAAGGGAACTTAAAAGCTAAAGGACTTTTCTGGCTTTGAAGGTGCTGTATGAATGAATGCTGAATCTGAAAATGTGGGGTAAATGGAAGATATTACTGGATATTGTATGACTGTTAGCCCACGAAAAGCTGATTTATATCAGCTTGTTGCAGTTCTCCAAGGGGAAGCCCAGTAAATAAATTTTGATTTACACATCTCCTCTGCTTTTAAAACAGGAGTTTAGAGAGAGTTGTAAAATGGTGTGGCTTAGGGATCACAGGCATGAAACAGCCCCTTTGATTGCAGCTTAAGTGTGATCTGTGTGTACAGCGTTTAAAAACAAACAGCTAATTGTGCAGTTGTGTGCTGAATAAATACCACAACAGCAACAATAAGAAGGTTATCTGGTGTATAACTGGCACTTACTCAAGGTACTTGTTAGCTGATAACTTTCTTACAGTCTTGAGCAGTGTCAAAGATTTTTGGAGCTTCACTTTCTATAAACTGTGGATGAGACCAATCTTTAAAGTCATGTGTTTTAAACAATGTATCAGACTTCTGGTAACACTTTTATATTGGATAGTGACAGATCTTTCCAATGGGTTGTTGTGGACAGAGAAAATAGTGAAGGACTGAAAAAATAAATTACATATCTCAGAAGAGAGGAGATCCACTTGCCTTATGTAGGTCCCTTTGTTCCAGCAGGTCGCCCTCATCCCATAATGTCATAGTTGACTCACAGCCAAAGTAAGATTAAACAGTCTTAGCCCTAAAGGCATCAGCAGCATGAAGTGACTTTGGGGAATGATGTAATTAAAATATGAGTAATACTATGTAAAAAACATCATGTCAGTAAAACATAGAAAACTTTTAATCCCCACCAACTTTTATAATTAAATCTTCTTGGATATCAAAATATATTATATGTCTGTGTAGTTCAGATTTATGTTTTTCCTTTTTAACTCCAAGGCTGATGTTAGATGTAATTTTGGTTTTAATATTATATTTTGGGGGTTGTTGTTTCTGGGTTTGTTTAATTTGCATTGTAGGGATTGGGGGGGGGGGGGGGGGGGGTCTCTTTTTTGTGTTTGTTTTGTTGATTTTCCATAGTGAAGCAGTAGCTTTTGCTAAACTTAGAGGCCAGGCATCAATAAGAAAGTGGGGTTAGCCATGCAGCATGCAAGCCTATGGATGAATCATAAGCAGAAATATTTTTCTTCCTCTATCAGGCACTTTAGACTTCCAGCCTGAAAACCAGCCAGGTGGTCAAAAGATAAACAGGAGCTTTTGACTTCCTTGAGATCCATGAGCTTCACTAGCTCTTTGGAGTTGTGATGATGTCTGCATCTGTCTACTACTCCACTTTGTTGTTCCTCTGAAACTGTGAATTTTCTGCAAAACTGACTGCTTTTTAAATAAAGCTTTAAATCTCTGTGGAGATGTGCATGCTGTGGGAGAGAGTGTGAGACAATCACTTGCTTTTCTCCCTGGAAGCAAGAGCCAGAAAGGCCGTGTTTTCAATTTAGCAGTGCAAATACCTCTACTCTGGCAGTGGAAAATTGCCCAGACCTTGAAGATCAAACTCAGTTTTTGTGAAATTGGACTGAACCAGGCAGAGAAGGCTGATGACCTTAGGACATCTTGTCTAGCTCTCTGCTGCCAGTTTAGGATGACACAGATATTCCAGAGGTCTGTGCTTTCTCTTTCAGTTGCATATGAATGCCTTAGATGTCAAAGAGCATCTCTAATAAAACTAGTAGGCCAAGTCTGGGCAAGCAAAGCAGGTCTTCCAGGCTGTGTGTGATGGATGGATATGGTGTGGTCTGAAGCACTGCTCTGCCCACTGCAGTTTGCAATTATAATGTGGGGGTCCCCATACGGCAAATCTGATCCTTGAAAACTTTGTGCTGAATTAGGGGCGGGTGAAATTTAAGGCAAAGTTATTTTTCATGGAACATGACATCTCATAATTTCACTAATTAGTTTCATTAAACAACGAAGAATTAAACTTGAATGGTGATTATAATACTGAAATAAATCTAAACCTCAATTTCAGACTCTTGGCTTAAGACTCCTCTCAAAGTTTACTTCTCTCACTACCCACGACTGCATTTGAAGACTTCCCAGGTGGTAGTGGCTACTCTAGAGTGTATTTCTAAGAGTTCACATGAGAAGTCCTATCTTTGCCCTGCCCTTGAGTGACAGTCATTTAGCCTTGCCCAATTGTATGTCCCAGTTCAAGCCAGTGTGTTACTTGGGATACTATGTGAGATCAGCACAGTAATGGTGGCATAAAATGTGTAGCTCCGAATGCTATATGACTGTTCAAATAGTCAAACCTATTGGTTAAACCTATTAATTACTGTTTTAAGACTGCTTGAGAGAGCAAGTCTTCTTCAGTTAACACGGTAGGCCAACTTCAAAAATGTTCTCGTTAGTATCATTCTGTAATTCTATGGTTCCTTCATATGGTGAAAAAGGAAGGAGCAGAATTTCCTGAGAATCTCCAACAAGAGATTAGGGAAACTTAAGAGAAAAACAGTTTTAGAAATCCTGCTCTTTCTTTAAGTCCTTAGAAGACTTCTGGAGATTTCTGATCTAAATCACTGATCTAAATTTCTGATCTAAATCTAGCAACAGCAGGCTGGTACATCAATGATAGTGTGCTGGAGTCAGCAGCTTCCTGGAGTTTCTTCTGGTTTGTAGTACAAACACAGGTTTTGTTTCTCAGTACTTTTTTTTCTCAGTACTTTTCTCATCTTCAAACTTGTACTTAACAAGATGATACAGTAAATGTAATTCTTGATACTACTGTATTTAGTCAGTGCTTTAAAAATCCAAAGCAGTGTCATGAAATCCAGTTTTGTTTTAAAAACTTTTTGAAAAACGAACTTGAGGATAGAATAAAGTGAATATTGACAAATTGTGTAGATTGTAAGAAACTACAAATTGTCCCAACTGCAGAACAAAATAAAAATATTCAACAAGCATATGGGAGGAAAAATCCAGAAGCCATTACTTTTGCCACATAATCCCCAGTGCAAATATTTGTCAAAAATCCAGTGGTCCTCACTGATAAGGTGTTACATTTTACTTACTGACATGCTGAAATGTGTACATTTGTGTGATGCAAAAGCCATATCTTAAATTACCTTTCCTGCCTCTTCTAGGTTTTTTTCAAGTGCTATTCTAGATGGCATAAAGAGCAGAATTATACTTAGGTCAAGCAGAGTTAAAGCTGATTTCTCCCCACCACAGTAAACAGGCTACCATTAACTATAAATTTTCTTGAACTGAACTCTCGCCATCTTTTTTTTTTTTTAGTGGGCAGTTTGCTGTAGTGAAAAAATGCCGCGAGAAAAGTACTGGTCAGCAGTTTGCAGCAAAATTCATCAAGAAAAGGAGAACGAAATCCAGCCGCCGTGGAGTAAGCCGGGAAGATATCGAACGAGAAGTTGGCATACTAAAAGAGATTCGGCATCCTAATGTGATTACACTTCACGATGTCTATGAGAACAAAACAGATGTCATTCTTATTCTGGAGCTGTAAGTAACTCTAGAGACCTGTGGATGAGTAGTAGGATATTTGTTTCTTTTGTTTTTAAAAACAGACACTTTGAGAATTGCGGTGATTCAACAGAAGTTCCTTATCACTCAAAAGAAAATAGATAATAGTCTTAGAAATCTTCATTTCTAAGTCAGAATTACAGCTTTCTGATTTTTATATATATTTTTCACTCAGAATGCACTACAAAGTTTTTTTTAAAAAAATCAGCACACTTAGGATTTCTTTTTTCTGCTTTTTTATTTTAATCACTGTTGATGGATCCAGGAGAATAGCCTGGAACTGAATAAACTGATTTGAAGATCAGTGCACAGGAAAATAGAGATTCTAAGTGGAGATTAGCAAATTTTACTGTGTTTGTGTAAAGTGGTCTCAGTGAATGCTTTTTCTTATTTTCTAACCCACATAAAACAGAACAGAATTTTCCCAGTTCTCTCTTGTTGAAATGAGAACTGAACTTTTACACCATTTCATACTGGTTTAGTTCCCAATTTTTCATCCAATGTCATTGCTAATAGATTGAGGTAAATATGTCAGCAGATACTGCTTCTGCATTTTTTCAAGTCTGGCTTCCAGTTCCTCAAAGACTGCAATTGTAGGAGTTAAGTATTAGTCACCTGTTAAGAGTTTGCTAGTGCCTGCTGCTGGAATGTGCATATCTTTACAGAGATGGCATGCCTGCCACTTTATTATGGCCATGCCTGCTCAGTATCTGTTAACCATGCTTTAGAATAAGAATTTCATGCAAGTAGAAGACTTGGTACCAGAATCTTGGGCAGCACTTGTATCTTTTTCTTGGCTGTTCATGTGATTTTTCTTATGTAGGTTTTGTCTTCCTGTTTACTAGCTTTGATAAGTGGTCTGTCCACCTTGTAACAATACTTCAGTGCTGCATGGTTTCAGTAACATGCAGATTTACAGTATAGATTTAAAAAGAAAACTAGGAAGTAGCTTTTAGAGTTCCATTTTTGTTATGGTCTATATATGCATACTTCTTTGTTATGTTTATGCAAACATATTTTTACACTTCTGGTCCAGCATGTGGTGGTTTATTGTAATAGTTGTAGTCTGCCTTGGTATTTTAGTTCCATTTGTATATACTTGTGTTAGCTTGCAAATTTGGATAATTTAAGCAAGTATTTTTTCCCAACTAAGCTATCATCCTGCATAAAATTCCTTATATTCTTACTGTTTATGGGTTTTGTTCAGAATTCTTTGAACTGTGTCATGAATATGCAGCAAAATTAGCGTGATGCTTCTTCCTCTCCCCACTTGATACTAACTCTCGTGCTCTCTTGTTCTATAACCTCATTGTCAGAGTATTGTTGCTTCTGCAGCTCCTTCTGCTCTGAAATCTGTCCAGATGAAATCAGGCCAGTGTCTGTACTTGAAAGCTGTGAGAGAGACTTGGTAATCGTGGCAGTGGTAGGAGGGACAGACTGCTCCACACACCCTCACTTAGCACATGGAATAGGAGCTCTTTTGGCAGCAAAGTTGCTGTGTGTGTGTGTCAGTGTGTGCCACTACTGCCCTTTGAGCAGAAGAATGACAATCTGCATATTTCATAAGCTTGATAGCAGGAAGCTCAGCAAATTGTTTGCATAGCAATTTAGGTAATTGTTTTGTGAGGTGAGCAATCCCTATACAGTTTCAATTAGACATTTTTTTTCCACTTTTCCAAATTGCTTCGTGAGTCTTTCAAGTTGAAGAAGTGCTATTTTGAATATCACAAATGTATTGCACTTATTTATTTAGGCAGTCAAAGATGAAAAGATGACGTTAACAATCCCTTTGTAAACTTGAATATGCTAACTGCTACAAAGTTTTGTAGTTCCCAAAATCACCATGATGTTACATAAAGCTGTTGAATAGAGAGGATTTTCATTTAAATCGCATGCTTAGACATTTCATATCCTTTTTCCTCTAACATTCTAATATTCACATTTTCCCTAGAGACCTACCCTCTTGACAGTCTTTGTTCTTACACAACAATTTCATACAAACAGAAATAAAGCTGGAATCTCATTAAAAAACCTGTTTTGCTATCCTCAGAATCTACCCTAAGGGTCCATTTTCCATCCTGATTAGAACATAGTACATTTCCTGGCACTTGTGTTCTGTTCTGACTACAATAATGAGGGACTATACCACACAGAGACAAAATTTTGTATAACTGAGCAACTGCAGCTGCCCTTTTGTTGCCATATGTCAACATGCACAGTCCCAAGGCAACGGAGTCTATGGCCTGTTCACTATTGATTTTTCTTTTCTGTTTTCAGCAAGAGGTTTGCTGTATTGCTCACAGCCTCCTAAACATTTCTCTTCATTACTAATTGGCAGTTTCTCAGAGAAGAGCAGATGACTGGACAAGGGGGAATGGCATCAAACTGAAAGACGGTAGACTCAGATTGGATATTAGTACTCAAGGCCAGGTTGGGTGGGGCTCTGAGCAACTTGGTCTAGTGGGAGGAAGCACTGCACATGGCAGGGGAGTTGGAATTTATGATCTTTAAGGTCCCTTCCAACACAAATTGTTCTCTGATTCTATTCAAGGTCATGATTTATATGCAGGAATAGGCATTTAGTTAATTATTGCAATGTCCAAGTAGGTCCTCACAGCACCGAATACAAAACAGAGCTACCTTATCCACATAGGTGTTTTGAAATTTTTCTTTCAACTAACTTGTGTCAGGAAACTGATTTACCAAAAACCCAATTTTTATGAAACTTTAAAAACCAAACCCTTCCTTAGCAGCCACACACAAGCATGAGCGATCCTTGAAGAATCTTACTTTATTGCAGTCTTTTAGTATATTTAGAGCATTCAGATGTATTTACATAACTCTAGGTCTTAGTGACAAGTGTGTCCTTGTCTTGGAAATAACTTTTTTAATTCCCACTCTGTGGACTCTCATCTTGAAAGGAATGTTATGCATATTACATACAAACTGGAAGCCACTGTCTTTTCCTCATCTAACTTAAAACCTTAATAATATTTTTTTTTTTTTGCTTTTATGGCACAAATAATTGAATTAGTCAGAATTTCATAGTACATTTTTCTATCCAGCTGCAGCAAATTAGAGAGTCTGTTATATGTTAGCAGTATTAAGCTATTTCTAGGGAGCTCTGCTGAAGCCATCATTTTTTCACAGACTAGAACACACAGATGTCTCTGCACAATGATAATTATTTTTTTTCCTCAAGCATGTTTTGCACCTACTTAGTTCCCCTTTTTCTGGCCTTGCATGCATAATTTCTCTCTTCCATTTTATTTTCTCTTCTATTTTATTATGTCTTAATTTAGACTGCAAACGTAAAATATACTCAGTTTGTGGTTCTTTGTGGAGTCTTAGTTATGATTTCTTGCTGCAACACAAAAAAATAAATATTTTTATACTCTATTGTATAGTAATTCCTTAGAATTCACAAAAGCAATGCAGGTGGTCTCTTTTTTAAAAATGGCTTGTTAGCAATACCTGACTCCTTTCACTTGGAAGTCGTGGATGGAGTACATACTTTGCCAAAAACACAACTTCATTTCTGAATTTGAAATCTTAATTTAAGATGGTTAGCTCTTGTAACATGGTTCTGAGTGATGGTTAATTGTTTCATAAATTTTTAAAAAATAGAAAGCTTTGAAAGTATTAGAAGCATTTGTGAATTAAATACTAGGATCTATGCTTCATTTGAAAGCATAAACTTTCTTTTAAACTTAGTCCTATGCATCACACTGTCTCTGACT
The DNA here is from genome assembly GCA_013397375.1 of Toxostoma redivivum. Taxonomy (NCBI): domain Eukaryota; kingdom Metazoa; phylum Chordata; class Aves; order Passeriformes; family Mimidae; genus Toxostoma; species Toxostoma redivivum. Next base: position 12,487 of record VXBI01003623.1, read on the forward strand.
TTCTATTTTGTTGGTAGCTTCATATTATTAACCAAAACAGATCAGTGCAAGGATGGGATGATACATCCTTGTGTAAAAATTAATTAATTTCATTAGTTGATCATTGAAGAGTAAATAAGAGCAAGAACTCTTTAACTTCCTCTTCTATCTTATTGGGGCTTTAATTTAACTTTTTTAAATTTAACTTTTTTTAATTTAACTTTTTAGTTGTCTTTTGGTAGAAATACCTCTGAGATTTTTGTTAATTTTACCCATGAGTAAGTAAGAAAGTTATTCTTCAGAGGCTTTGCACTGAAATTTGAGAGGAGGATTTGGTGCTTTTGGGATGTAACAGGCAGCTCTGTTTCTGTGTGCGGCAGTCCCTGAGCAAAATCGTTGCCCTTCTTGTTTGCTAAACCTGAATGCTCCTCATGTATTAAATTCAAGTGTTGTAGATGAGATCAAAATACTAAGGCACTCTGCTGGGCCAAGATAACCACCTGCTGTCTCCAGACTCTGGGCACTTCAGGAACTTCAGTGATGAAAACCTAAGTACCAGTGGTGTTTGAGTGCAGGAAAAGATTCACAGGAGTATTCAGGTGCTCCCCCCCATCCCACCTTAGTGGGACTTAACTGTTTAAATTATAGTCCAGGTTTTGGTGCATGTGTTCTGGCTGGCCACTGAGGCCAATGCTTCTTGTTCAGTATAACTGAAGAATTTAGGTACACTGAAGAAAAGATTTCATGACAATTGATGTCTCTAATAGAAGCTGGACAAATGAAAATGAAAAGGCATGGTGATGCTGGGACATGTTTTCATTTTTCTGTTAGCTAGATAAAGAAAAACTGAAGTGCAATGTTGTTCAGCCAGTAGGTAATTTAATGAGCTGGCAGCCCTGTTCTGCTGTTCCAAAATGTTTGGTACACTTTGTACTTCTGAGGAGTGGGTTGGTAACTGCACAATTCATAAAGGCAATGAAATTAAGTGGATGTAAACCCCCTTATTCCTACATAAAACAGAAGAAATAATATATGAGTCTAGTCTTGGGGTGACGACTGTATGACTGGCTGTCACACAAGACACTTTTGACCTCAGAACCCCTAGGGTAAACATTTCTTTTTACAAGTTGACAGAAGAAGTGTTTGGACTAGAGAAGAACTCAGATAATTTATCAAATTGTATCTGTTTTAAAACTGGAATAAATTGATGGCATGCTTCTTTAACTTAGTTTATGTTGCTTTGAAATCTAAGCAAGATAAATGTCTCTTCAAGGGGTTTGGGCCTAGATTTTACGGTTCATTTGTAGATTTTAAAATTAATTAGAAATCCTTAGATAATCATTAATTATCACTTAGGTGCTATTGCATAATAAGCAGTGTGATCATAGCATATGACTGAGTCATTACAAGGTGACCACACTGACTTTGAAGGTTAATTGATTCTAAGTTCCCAGAGTGGGTTCCCATAATGACTTCCTCGAGATCTGGCAATAGCTCTGTTTCACAGTTAAGAAAGCCTGGCAACTTGCAAAAGCACTATCCAGAAATCCTTTTTCCATGGGCGTGATGTATTTTATTTCCCAGAGGGAGGTGTGTGGGTGGCAATCACATCTGTCAACCTTCCTTTGGGAAGGCTGGGAAATGCTTTTACCACTATTGCATTTTATGAGAAAGAATGCAATCAGCTGAAAGCTTTAATTTACTTCTCTCATTTCAGGAAAGATAGCACTTCTGCCTAGAAGTATCAGTGAAATAACACATACCAGCTTTGCTCTTAGTGAAAATATTTATACAAAATACTTCTAAAAACATGTGCTCTGCTACTTTAAAACAATATAAAAAGTCATGCTATAATGATGAAATAGATTTACTCAGTCCTTATGACTTTTTGTGTTATAACACAGTCAATAATACATCAGAATTAGGTGGAATTAAGATATGACTGCCACAAATTACAAACTCTTATTTTATTGAGCATGATATTCGAACAACATATTATGACTGCAAAATTATGCTTGATTTAAACATAAACAGAAGGGTTTTATACAGGAACATTAAAGAATTAGTGCTTTAGAGGGAAACAGTATGTGAAAGTGAACATGGAGGCTTTGCAGAAATAAAGAATTTAGCTGTGACTTGACTTGTAATCAAGTTTCTCTGTTTAACTTAATGGGAATAAGCTGCTGTCCATCCTTTATGTACTGGCATTTTGGCAGTTAGAGTTCTCTTAGGACGCAGAAGAACTGAAGAAGAACAGGAAACTGTCTGGTAATTCCTACCAGCAAACAGAGAAATTGAACAGAGAGAAGCTCTGTGCTTCCTAGGGACACCAGGTAGAGATACTCCAAAGTCCTCTACAGGAAGATGCACTAGTGCTTGGTGAACCTCTCGCCTCCACTCCCTTCAGGAAGCATCTTTATCCAGCTGGTGGTTGGGAGCAGCTCTCTCTTGATGTTGGTTGTGTTGGCCCCTCTGTAGAGGTCCAGAGAGAGGCAGGGAGCAAATTTGCTTGGCTTGGGAAACCCATGCAGTGGTCTGGTTTCAGTCAGATCTCAGCAAGTGTTTGTGCATCAGTATCTCCAAAGCTAGTTTAAAAACAAGGGCCCTTTGTAATGGAGGTGGAAACAGTGAACTTCTTAGTAGAAGATGGTGTTCAAAAGGACCAGTGAAAAAGGCTGATGTATGGAATTACCTGTGCCACCTTCTTTAGATTAACCCTGCCTCTGTGTGTGAGATGGGATATCCACACTAGTGGAATGGGACTCTCTCCTTGCCTTCTGGTTCCACTTTTGAAGGTGACTCTAGTTTACTAAAATGTGCAGTGTTTATGTATTGTGGTTGAGGCACAGGACAACCCAACAGCATTTTAGGAGACTTGTGAAGGCTGCAGTAGTTTACACAGCAGTGTCTTTGGCTTCTTCTAATCCATTTCTTCATCTGTAATATCTGGAAGTCTAGTCAAGATCATCTAGTTACTCTACATATATAATCCAATTACAAAATCTGTGAAACCTAGCTCTACTGATAAATCTGAGGACATTGCAACTCAGTCAATTAATTGTGGAAGTCAAACTTGTGATATACGTTGAATGTGGACCTGTATTAACCCTCCATAAATCACTTGAAGACTTCCTTGCTGTGATACCACGGGTTTTTGTATGCCCATGGCAGTACAGCTTAACATCAGATCTTCCTGAGTCAGCAAAAGGCTAAGGGATAAACAGTCCCCTGACAAGCCTGAAGAGGAAACTGAAAAATACAACCTCCCATGGGGACATGGGTCACTGCCTGACACGTGTGAGAAGGGCTTCCCTAGGAGGTTGCCTGGTGCAGAGGGACGTCTCTGGGAAGCCAGGCATTTCTGAGCTTCCAGGTGAAGTTCCTTATGCATGCTAGGATAACCTTTTACTCATAATTGCTATAAAAACCCTTTTCTCTCATGCTCTATGTGCCTACCATAAGTAAGCAGCAGGAGCAGCTGGATGGGCACTGTGCTTGCCAGCTATGGCAGTGCCCCTGGGGAGAACACAGCTTCCGGAGCTCGCCCCCACAGAGGAGGAGTTACCAGCAGGAGAATTCACAGTGGCACCCCCTCTGAGGTGAACCCACGCAGGATCTCCTCCTAGACATCCAGAGTGAGATGTGTAACGTGAGGGGGCACACCAAAGTCCCACAGACCAAAGGTACAGCTGCTTCTGGCACAGCACTTTGAGTGCATTACAGCTCATCCCTCCTCACTCGCCTACTCACTCAGCAAGGGCTGCCAAGTCACTTATGGTAACAGTACTTAAGCATCAAAGAAGCATACAACAGACTGGAAAAATCTACCACTTCTGCTAGTGAACTTTCAGTTTTACAAAAGGAAAAAAAACCAACATTTCAAGCCTTTTATCCTCTCTGGCCCTCAGTTTTGAGATTTGCAAGCACTAGGTATATTACCTGTGAAATACAGATAACATTTTATTGCACACAATGATAAGGTTTATGGTGTGTCATTAAAGAAATGTCACTACAGTTACCTGTGGTAAAGACAGAAGAATAGTACTCAGCAGTACAGAATCAGAATAATTGCAGATAAGAAAAATACTGAAGAGGTGCCTTCCATTTTACACAAATGCAGATATCTTGAGAAGTTGCAAACTTAAGGGATTAAATAATTTTTTGTGGGTCTATAAGGAATGTATATAATCAGAGATAATCATAGATGACTATTAAGTTTCACAGACTTCATGTCTTTAAAATGCCAACATTAGTAAGAGCAAGCTTTGCCAGCCATGAAGCATAATATCACCTGCATGACACTGTCACAGTCTCTTTGAGACTGCAGGGTGGATAGCACAGTGCTTGGAGAGGGCATTGCTGCAAACGCCTGCCTGAGTACTTCTCTTGTATTTGTGATGGCTGATGAATGATCTAAGCACCAGCAGGAGTTTTTGCTGTTCTGCAGGGTTTCCAGCTGCCTGAAAAGTGGGACCAGATGCAGTCTTTCAGTGTAGCCTTACAAGCTCTTCCTCAGCTGGGGATCCATCTTCTCTGGTTCCCAAACTGTGATAACTAGCCCAGTGCCAAACCATGCTGAGTGCATACAGGTGATGGGTTTTGCTGTGGCTGCTCCCACAGCTTCCCATGGCTGGGGCAGCAGCCACACTGAGTGTCCCTGCTCCATGTGGCAAGGCTGTGCTCCAGTTTACAGCCACTCAACAGCTGCAGCCAAAATCCAGCTGTAAACACAGGCTTCACGTGATGCTAAGGCCTTTAGCCCAATAATTGGAAATTAATGTCACCATTCAGTGCAGACCTCAGAGATACAGACATTAGCCTGAAAATGTTTATTTATTTATTTTTAGTCAGAAGCAAACAATGAGAGAATATACACGTGTGTCCATTTGGAAGATGCTTCTGATCAATCTCTGTAAAATAACAAGTCAGATTTAATCATTAGGAATTCCATTTTAATGTCTCTAAAGCAACAAAAAATCGTTAAAATTACCTCTAGTCCTTACAGTCTATAATTCTTATATTTTAATGGTACTTTGTTTCAATAATTGCTTTCATGCAGAAAATATTACAACACAAATAATACCCAAAACAATACTCTCATTATTGTCTAGGCAGCTCAATGAAAGCTCCAAGAACTCATTAAAATGCACTTTTCATGCAATTTGCATTACAATAATACAGATTAAGTCTCTCAAAAAGTAGACATGATAAAGAAGTCAAATGTATTTCCAGAAATTTGCCCGAACTATTTACTTATTGTTATATGTTAATCACTACTTCATGTTTCATAATCAGAGCTTTAAATAGTGAACAGATTATTTCTTTCTCTACAGAAAAGCAATAAAAATTAGGGTGCACTTTCTGAATTTGTTTTAATATCATTACAATGAAAAACACAGGTGGTATTATGACCATTTTTGCAGTCTCTAAGACTTTTCTAAGTAATATCCCTGCTTTCACAGGTGGGAAAAGTAGTTTGCCACAGTGGGAAGTCATATGTCCTTCAGCTGAAAAGTGTTTGTCTGTTATTTGGGAATAGCTGTAGTTCTATCACTTCAGTTTCCCATCACTTCAGCAGCTCTTTATGCTGTTGACTGAGTCAAGAGCTGCTTGACTGAGCTGAGGGTTATCTTCTCTTTATTCCTCTCTCTCTCTCAAATGCAAAAATCCAGATATGTTTATGTACCCTGTCTTACCTCTCTTTTTTCTGTTATGGGGCTAGAGCACTTGCTGCAAACAGTCTTAAGGGCATTTCATTGTAGAAAAGGTGATGTCATGTTGGAGTACAAAAACAATGTAGGTGCTGTATGTAATACAGTATTTCAAAAACAGAATCTGTTTTCAGGGTTGGATGCTGTTGGGAGTTTTGAAACTAAATAGTAGGACAGCTGGCAATAAATATTTCAAAATAAACTTTAATATTTTATTTTTCAATGAGGGAGTTGAAAACTGATGTTTTTGACTCGTATGAGCCAATTCATATTTTTACTAGATAATGTAATGTCCCATTATGTTAGTGTATTTTGAGTCTTGTTACTTCATAATTAATTTTATTCTTTTAACTGTGCAGACAGGGAATAGAAGGCTTTTACTTCATTTAAATTTAAATACTGTTAACCATGTTTGTTTGGGTTTTCTCAACTTTTTTGGTCTGAAAGTAAGACTCTTTTTACTGTATTCTTTTCAGGGGGAGGAAGGAAGGGAATTACTCTTTTGGGCATGGAATTAAGTAATTTTCATCATTTTTTCTGATATTTGAAACAGTAAGAGCATCTGGATCAGTTTCAAGGCTTTTCAAAGTTTGAGGACAGCTGTACTTAAAGGAGCCCACTGGTTAAAGCAAGCCTGTCAATAACTCTGCTTCTGCTCTCCAAGTGTTGCAGGTGGGGAGCTCTTCGACTTCCTGGCTGAAAAAGAATCTCTCACGGAGGAGGAAGCCACAGAATTTCTCAAACAGATACTTAATGGCGTTCAGTATCTCCACTCTCTGCAAATTGCCCACTTTGATCTTAAGGTGTGTTGGACAGATAAAAACTTAAACAGCTGTAAGCAACATCCATTAAAGTCCTTTGTAATTCTAACCACAAATCAGTCTTCATGCAGATCTTGGCCACAGTTTTGTTTTGCTAGCTTATGTAGACAGGGAAAAGCTCAGCCATTGGAAAGAAGTTACTGAACTGTAAATTGTTCACATCTCTTTCTAATGTAAGATTGTTCAGGGGAAATGGCACCGCCTGACAAAATTAAACCATTTTGAGAAAGCAAACCTGAAATAAAAATGAGGACTAGGTTGTTTGGTTTTTTTTAATGTGAAAGAGATCTGGGTGAAACATTCTGACCTAGGTGCCTTTTTCAACTGGGCTTTTTTTTTTTTTATGCACTTAATTGAAACTGCACCGAGTTAAGTACGAGGATTTTTGTGGAGCAGGCAGCAGATTTCCACTTCTGTCTTTCTTCTTTTTGTGGCTTTTTTGTTTGTTTTCAGAAAAGGTGTTGATTGCATCCTTCTAATAATGAAAGCTGAGCTTTTTGGTATGTAAACGCAGCAACTGCTTTTCAATGTTTCAGTTTCAGGATCTTTTCCCCCTGTAAAATTTTTTTTTTTCAAAGGTAGACAGTTAATTCCCTGAAGTCTGCTGAAGTGGGCAGCTATGTCTATAAGAGAAAAAGGAGGCATGATTATTTCATTACAATTGAAATGTAGTTCTGAAAGGGGGATGAAGTAGGGAAGGGAATGGATTTCAGAGTAAGTATACCTTTTCCAGTTTCATCCTCATCATCTCAGTAATATATTTGGGCTTTGTATGACAGTCAGCAAGAGAAAAAAGTGTAAAGCTAGAAAAGAATGCATTTGTTAGAGTATCTAATGTGGATTTTAGCCAAGTCTTTGTAATTGAACAAGCCATTTTTGGATATACTGGATACCAAAAATTTGTGCATTAAAGTAGGCAGCAATGTGCAGACCAACAAAAGTATGCAATAGAAATGCAGGGAGAAAATAAAGAAAACTACATTTACACGTGTCAGATGCTCTAAAATGCTGGGAAAAAAAGGTAAAAGAAGGGTCACCATGAAGAGCTGTCCTTAATGACTCCAGAAGCCCTGAACACTTCGAACAGGATGGATGTAGCTACAGGACCTCTTCAGAGCACACCAGCATAACAAAGACGTGGAGACCAAGTAGCTGTTTCTGTGTCCTCGTTAAAGTGATGCAGTGTAGGAACACCCCTTTGCTGATAATCCTGACATTTCATCTTTTTTCTTCTGCCTTTGCAGATTCTGAGGTAAAGCAATGCGAACTCTATATTTCAAAATAAGCTGGAAAAGACAGGAGAACCTGCTCTTTTTCCTCTCTTATAAGTATGTTGGGCCTTAAAATCTGGGAGCTGGACCACTCCAGAAATTTCCCTGGAAGATCTGAAGGCAACAAGATACACTTCTCTGATTGCTTATATGGTGTGAAAGAAACCTCTTTCAGGGACTAATATAAATTAAACCCAGTAATTAATTTATAGGGTGTTGTTTCCTGCAAGCTCCCAGCAGTGCTGTAGTGGCTGTAGCACAGTAAATACAGTGATGGCTGTGATCTTTACTGGAGGATAGTGTGTTTGCTTAGGGTCAGTCCACATGGAAAATGAAACTGTGGTATCTAAAAGAAGTAAAATCTTGACCTTGTGGAAATCATAGCACTCCAGTATCAACATGAAATCCTAATTCACTGTAGTTAACTTTTAGCATATGTTAGATCATAATGGGAAAAGACAGAATTTTGCTGTCTTAAACACAATTCAAGTGTCTAATGGGGGTAAAAAGGAATGTTCAGTGCTGAAGAACACTGGTCCACAGTTTGTATCTATGTGTAATCTCTCTTTCTCTCCCCCTTCCTTCTTCTCAAAGCCTGAAAACATAATGTTGTTGGACAGGAATGTACCAAAGCCTCGAATCAAGATTATTGATTTTGGCTTAGCACACAAAATTGACTTTGGAAATGAATTTAAAAATATCTTCGGAACGCCAGAGTTTGTTGGTGAGAAAACTGTTGTTTCTTCAAACTATTCTTTTGCAGTCTGTGAAACAGTATTTGTGGCTTAGCTTGGCTTGACTGATTTACAGATTATGACATTTGTGTGTAATTTGTGATGTTTTGAAATTTAAATAAGCAATTTGTAGCCTTTGATTTCAAATTAATCTATCACGCATCTTAGCTTATTATCTCTGACATACATGGACTCAGAGTGAGACTTACACCTCAATGTTCTTTAACTAGGTACTTATCTTGCTGCTTTTTCCTTTAGCTCCTGAAATAGTAAATTATGAGCCTCTTGGTCTTGAAGCAGATATGTGGTAAGTTATTGGATCTTACTTGAAATAAATCTCTCATTATTATGCTTATGTTCTAACCTTTTTTTTTCTCTCCTTTCTCTCTTTCCATCTACTTTTTCTCTCCTCTCCCTCATCCTTTTTCTGTTTGTTTTTCCTTCAATCCAGGAGCATTGGTGTAATAACTTATATTCTGTAAGTACCAAATCTATGGGTGTTTCTTGCAAATGCTGTTGTTTTTTAATTCCTGTTCTATCCTCTGGGGTGTTGGTGGTGTCTGTAAAAATCAAACCATTCTAATTGCACATCATGATTCAAGTTGTATGATCTTAAAAGTATAACCATTGTATAACTATCAATAGTATAACCATTGAAAGAATTGCTATTAATCAGCAATGAGCTAGCATAGGAAACTATCTTCAAATGTAGGTGACTTTCCTACAGCTATATCTTAACAGTATTCTCTGAAATTACAGCAAAGTTTTTTGCCCTGCTACATCACATCCTCCTTTCAGCCTTAAAATGGAAAAAGAAAATATTTACTTTCTACTGTTATTTGATCTCAGAGGGTTGAAGCAGCAGTGTTGCAACACACAATGAGAGGAATGTTCTGTCTTTCTTGCAGTCTAAGTGGTGCATCTCCATTTCTTGGAGAAACCAAACAGGAAACATTAGCAAATGTGTCTGCTGTGAATTATGAATTTGAAGAAGAATTCTTCAGTAATACCAGTGCCCTAGCTAAAGATTTTATACGAAGACTTCTAGTCAAAGATCCAAAGTGAGTTGTTTTTCTTTTGGGTGGCACTTACATCTCTAGTACTTAAAATTAAATGGTATTTGGAGATGATAGTTTAATAAACATAAAACAGTATGTATTTTATTAATATCTGAAACAGTTCTATCTCTTATTATCTCAAAGGAAGAGAATGACTATTCAAGACAGTTTGCTGCATCCTTGGATCAAGGTTAGCATGCCGTTCATTCTCTGTTGTCCTGTTTTTAATCATTCAAATGAAGAACGAATCATTCTGCATTTCATGCTTTTCAACTTCTTTAACATGGAATATTGTCATAATTGTTTAATGTAAGTTACTGCTTTGGAAAGCTATCTGTATGAAAGCCAATACATGCAGAGTGTAGGCTTCATTACTATATGCTCTATGTGAGTTAACAGTAGGGAAGTAGCCCTTATGGGAATTAAACTCATGGTCAGACAGAGAAACTAATCTTCAGAGAGCATTGCACTGATAAACATACAGTCTCAGAAAAAAAACCAGTAATCTCTCTTCTGTCCTTCCCCTTTAGACTGAAGAGAGTAGTTGATGTGGTGGTCCACTTCCTTATTCAGTGTTTCAGTGTTTGTTTTGGATTGGGCTGTTGTGAAGCTGCTGTGTAGAAAGGGAGAAAATGGCACCTATCATTCTTCTTAACGTGTGTAGTACTACCTGGCAGTTAATTTTTTTTATTCCATATCACATTTTGATTGTTCCAGTCATGAAAAGAGACAGGTTGTCTTGTACCCTATTACTTTGCTTTATAACTTAACTTTCCAGGCATTTGATTCCCACTCCACTGGTCATATCCTCTTTTCCCCTTTCCCACCACTATCTTTACCTGCTTTTCCATGGTAGGGAAGGTTGAAACTAGTTCCCTTCCAACCCAAGTCTTTGCATGATTCTATGAGATAGGTATATATATATAGAGAGAGAGATAGATATATAGATATATATATATCTGTAAAAATGACTTCAGGAATGGGATCATAAAAATCCAGAATTTGGTATACCCCACTAGTCATTGGTGCTTAGTATTGACCCATGAAAAATTTGAATGTATGCAGGCTTAGAGTTTGCTGCACTGGTAGGTGGGATGTGATTTTGTTTGGGAAGAGGTTAATTTTTCAGCAGCATCCAGGTGATTACACTGAGACTGTAACAAGGACTCACTGCATTTAAAATCAGTCAGGAAATCTTCCCAGAAGACAGGATTTATCTCAGAAATCAAATGCCTCTATCCAAGAGGGAGGGGAAGGACAAGGCTGAATGGTTTGATATTTGAAGGGTTTTTTTGTTTAAAATGAAAAAGCACATTTTAGTATTGCATTCTTTGGTCTGGATTTCCCTTACAGTGTTTGCTTAAGAAATTCCACCTGTATGCCAGATTAGACTGTGAATATTAAAATTATGTGCTTACAATTACTTTATTATTACAGTATGTTTGGAGTAATATTATAATGTAAGTGGAAGTTATCACTGAGGGACAGTCTTACATGCAGAAATTATGGAATTTTTTTAGAACAGCTTGATTTTCCTTTTGCTCACAGCCGAAAGACACTCAGCAAGCACTCAGCAGAAAAGCTTCTGCAGTGAATATGGAGAAGTTCAAGAAGTTTGCAGCACGACGAAAATGGAAAGTAAGTCACTCAATAACACATTAAAATGTTAGTGATATACAAATGCAGTAGCATTGTCTGTTCCAAGGAAAGGTCAGCACAGTTAAGAGTGGAAAAGAAGGAAGAGGAAACACATTCTTCTGTCATTGAGAATAAATTAAGTGCTTGAGTATGGTAGTATAGGAGAAGACTTTTTTGTTAATGATCTGTGTACAAATGCTTATGTGTGGACTATAAAGAAACAAAAGTTGAAGTTTCAAATTCAATAAAAAAAGCAGATGGGCTGTTGAAGTCAAACTTCAGTTCGTTTTGCTAAGTCCTTTAAAATCTCTGCAATAGCATCCTATCAGAATTTTCTAATTTTTTTACATATAGCTTTTTTCTTATTTTTATAAAGCAATCAGTGCGCTTAATATCCTTGTGCCAAAGATTATCAAGATCTTTCTTGTCCAGAAGTAGCATGAGTGTCGCTAGAAGTGATGATACTCTGGTAAGTGTGTTGTTACATATTTAGAATGCTTTATGACACATGAACTTTGTCAGTTTCTAACTAACAGAAACATTAGGCTCTTGAAAATTTGCACAATTTACTAATCTCCCAAGTAGAAAGAAATAGATTTTCAGGCCACGAAAGTTAGTTATCCATAGTTTGATCTTCTGCATCTTGAAACCTTGAAATTTAACTTAACTTATTGTGTTGAGGCTGATACCTGGTGTCAAAAATTAATTTCTTGATTTTTAAATTTGATTCATGAGGATATTTTTTTTACCATAACAATTATATGGTGAAAAAGTGTCATCATCATTTACATACAGCAGTGTCACAACAAGCAGTTATTTAAGGAGGAAACTTTTGAGTTGGCCAGAATTCAGTTTGTGGTATTAAATACGACTAGGGTTGAGTAGTTAGGAGCAATTGCTGTAATTTATAACTAAAATGCTTGTAAATCCAAAAGCATTATTCTTAACTTACTCTAAAAGTTTTAATACACACTTCACAAATTCCCTGTGATCAGCTAGGAATGTGCGTTAATATGTTTATAGTTGGGGAATATCATCTTTTCTGTGCATTAATAGGATCAAACTTCAAAAATTCTGCAAAGCCCTTTTCATGCATAATATCTTCCCCATGTCCCTCCTGTGCAACTCCATGCTCATGTTTCCACTTTTTCTCCTCTTATCTTTTGGCTTCTGTGCTCTTTGTTCTCCTCTTGTTCTTCTTTCCCTGCCCACCCTTCCCCCACCTCAGCTATCTGTATGCCTTTTAACACTGGATCAGCATTTCACACCTGTGTTCCAGCAGAAAGGATTATAGCCCAATGTTAGTGTCCTAAAAAATCTGAAACCTCAGGAGAGAGGAGGTAAGAGCAATCCAAATAATGGGCTCTGTGAATGAGCAATCCAAATAATGGGCTCTGTGAATTTCAGCTCTTTGAAATTCTAGTGCAGAGGAAAAAAATAAAGTTACACCTGCAGAGGTATCTAGGCTTATTACTTAGGTTCTAGATTTTTAGCTGATCCATTTGAATAGATGAAAGCTTGGACCAAAGCACCTCTTGGGTTTTTTAATTGCCACATGTATTCATGGAATAATTTCATTTTATGCAAGTATTGCTTCTATTGAAATCTATCATCTACTTTTCCTATGAAGAAAAAAAATACACCTAATACAAGAAACTTGTGTGGAATCTCAGTGAGTAACAGGCTTGTACATGAGGAAGAGGGAAGCATATTTTACTAGAAAATGTGGAGGGGTTGGTGTGGGTTTTGAAATAACATGCATACATGCTAGCCATATACTTCATGAAAAATTACAACTTGCAGCTGAAAAACTCTTTTACAAAAAATATTTTTAAAGATTGAGGTTTTAATTCTTTTTTGATGTCTTGGCAGCTGTTTAGATAAGGATTTTTTCTTAAAGCTAACAATTTTTCTTCTTTCACATTTAATTGCAAGGATGAGGAGGATTCTTTTGTGATGAAAGCTATTATTCATGCCATCAATGATGACAATGTTCCTGGATTACAGCACCTTCTGGGATCTCTGACAAATTACGATGTCAATCAACCCAACAAGGTAGCATGAGTCTGTGTTGAGGTGTGAGGTGTGTGGTGTGTGGGGGACTAGCTACCACCCCGTTGAACAGAGCAGTGTGATTGTAAAATAGAAATGTAACACTTGGAATGAAAAGGCAAACAAATGTGAAAAAAATCTGCCTTTTTTCTAGGAGAAATTTTCATGTGCTTTGTGCTCAGTCTTCTCAAGATACATTAAAATGGAGCCCAAAATTGGATTTTTTTGCCTAGGTATTTCAAACATATAACTCAAATCTATGGTCAGGAATTGTGGTATATCAAATAGCAGCTTTCAGTCTTGGTTGCAGTTGCTGCTTCTTGTGGTCGATGAAGATGGCAGAATACCAAAGAATAACCAGACTGCTAAAATTGACTTTGCAAAGCACTGTTAGAAGTTTCAAACGGCACAAGCTGGTTACGTGAACACATTGGATGGCAGTGTTCATCTTCAGTAAGGAAATTCCTTGTCCACTACAGTATTTCAATGCACCAGCAACATCTAGGAAAATTAAATGTGACTGCCCATTAAACAAAAAATACAGTGATTTCTTAAATGGTTCAAGACAAGGTCACACTTTTTACAAGGTTGTAGTGACCTCAATTACAAAGTACTTCCAGAAATATTCATGAAGAGCAGTATAGAAGCAAACTATATGTTACTTTACTGTGATGGGCTCTTGAGCCATTTAAGAAATCACTGTATTTTTGTTTTAATGGGTGGTCCCATTTCACTTTTCTAGATGTTGCAGATGGCTTGTGTCTGAGGTGGTGCATTAGCTGCAAAGAGATTGCAGAGGGGGCTGTACTTGCCAAACAAGGCTAATAAGAGCTCAACATTAATATTCCTGATTTTTAAAACATAAATTTGCTGTGTGATATATCATGAATTAATCTCAAAAATATGGAGAACATCTGTGCAATAAATTTTTTTTAACAAAGGGATAGATTATTTTCATGCAATATTTCCTGAAGACTTAAATTGAAAGTGGAAATCCAGAAATACTATTCAATACCTGCCTTCTATTGCACTGTTTTCTTAATCCTTCAGTAATTAATTATATCATTCTTGCTTGTATTTCACTATTAGCATGGAACTCCTCCACTACTGATTGCAGCTGGCTGTGGAAACATTCAGATGCTTCAGTTATTTTTAAAGCGTGGATCTCGTATTGATGTTCAAGATAAGGTTGGGCTTCTGCTTTTCAACTGCTATTTATAAAATTTTTAGTAAAGTTAGCAGGAGACAAGCAGTTTAGACCAAGTGGTATTGGAAATTAAAAACTCTGAGCTGTAGATCCTGTTTTCTGTCTTCCACAGCAAAAACCTATGACCAAGTTTTTAGCAATGTCATTTGCTCCTAATACATAGCCTCTGAATTGCATCACTTTATTAACTGAAATAATTTGAATTATACTAATGTAATAGTGTAGTTCATGTTTACAAAACCACCTCAAATCAGTTCAAATTAGTGATTGCCCTAAAGCACGATGGTGAACTTTATTTACTATAGAATGATAAATTAATATTTTAGCTGTGGGGAATATTGCAACTAAAATTCATATTTGATGGAGGATATGCTTTGCAATAAGCTTTTTTTCCAGATGTGCTGTAACAGTTCATTTAAAGCTTGATGAACTGTCTGCTTCTCCGTGTAATAAATGGTAAAGCAAGCAGAAGAAAAGTTTTTATCTCATGGCTGTTTTTTCCAAAGAGCTTCCTAACAAGGGAGAAGAGGATTATCCTTGCAAACAGTTAATAATCTTGTTAATCATCCTTGCACAGAGGGTTTTTTGTTGTCACTGTTGGTATGTAGGGTTCTTGAAATTTTTTTAAAAGTGAATGTGTTCATATAAACTTGAATAGATTTTCAGTATGTCTGTGTACACCTAAGTGCACATGTACCTCCCTTGAGAATCTAGAATTAGAATTTTGACTTGCTCAATAACATGTGAAATTAAATATTTTTGACAGGCTGGATCTAATGCAATCTATTGGGCTTCTCGACATGGACATGTAGAAACACTGAAATTTCTCAATGATAATAAATGTCCTTTGGATATTAAGGATAAGGTAAGAAAAGAACTCCTTTTTTTATACAGAGGACCATTTCCTATAACTTCATCTTAACAAAGAGATAGGTCTTTCAATTAAAATGGTTTTAAGCTGTGCCATAATTCCGAGAATTTTAACTGGCATTTTTAGTGTGGTTTTCTAAGTTGACATATAAGGCCGTGATAACAGAACTTTGAAGTAGCTGGATGTACTGATTATTTTCCTGACAAATGTTCACCAAGTGTGCATGTTAAATGTGGTGAGTACATGGTGGGTAGGTGGGAAGTACAAGCCTAAATTAATTTTCACTTGAAGACTTGATTTCTCATTGGAACTCAAGGTGAAATCGTGATTTGGTTTTTCATTCCTCTTGATTGAAAATCACTTTTGTCTGACAAGTAAATTTGACTGTTATTGAGTATAAGGAAGCCTTACAATTTATAGCTGATGAGCACTTACCTTGTCTTTGGCAGTGTTATTTGAGCAGCATATGCCCTAGAAACTAGTTGCTGTTAAATTTTTATACCATAGCAATGATTTTTTACTCACCAAAGCTCCAGTACAGAAGAAATTATACTTGTGAAACAGTTTGCTTTGTTAAAGGAACTAATGCAAGGTAAGGTACATTTGGAAAATTGTTTTTTGACTCCTGATAAGGCCACTAGGAAAGAGGTTACTCTCTTAATAAAAATAGTTTCTGTTTTATATAATGTCAAGAAATAAAATGTTGCAAATAATTAGACATAGTGACCAAAATGCGCCAGGGTATACAAACATATTAGGTCAGCTCCTTACATTTGAATAAACAGGGCTGCGGGGAGCATATGGAAATATTATTAATATAAATGCGACATCTGTTTCAACAAAATTGCACACACAGCTTCCTCCTCATATTGCTCAGAAACCCCATGGTGGCTGTGATCTGGAACAAATAAAGTAGAAAAATAAGTTCTGGAAAAAGAAAGCCTTTGAAGAAATAACTTACCTGCCAAGCAGTGACGTGTCTGTCATGTACAGCCAGTTAGTAACTCTGCTGGTGGAGCTGTGTGGCTGGGCCAGGGAGAGGGAAGAGTATCCTGTGCTGGACTCAGGGCATTAAGGCTGTACACGGTGAGCAGGCAGTGAAATCAGGGCATGACACAGGAAATTACACTGGCATGTTCTCCTGTAATTGCAGTCCGGGGAGACCGCTCTCCACGTGGCAGCGCGGTATGGGCATGTGGATGTGGTTCAGTTTCTCTGTAGCATTGGGTCCAATCCAAACTTTCAAGAC
This sequence comes from Toxostoma redivivum, assembly GCA_013397375.1. NCBI lineage: Eukaryota > Metazoa > Chordata > Aves > Passeriformes > Mimidae > Toxostoma > Toxostoma redivivum. Next base: position 29,078 of record VXBI01003623.1, read on the forward strand.
AAGGTGAGTCAAGAATACTGTCTGCATTTTTTTCAATAAATAAAGCTTTATATAAGTGATCAAAACTTCGAGTTTCACTTTCAGCCTCTGGCATGTTTACAAACCAGAATTATGGAGGTTTTGATAGTTCTTAATAGATAAAGATTATGTGAAAAACAGAGAGAACCAACCAGTGCTATAAAATACAGGTCCTCTGAAAAATGAAAGCTTAAAGATGGAGAAACAACTCCACGAAGGTGTGTACTCTGTGAATTCAGCTAAAGGTTTTTATTAGTTTTTGCCTTGAATTCTTGTTGGTTTTAGCATCATAGGATTTTTCTGCAGTGTCAAGGACTCGTTTTTGAAAATGAGAGCACGTCTCAGGAGGGTTTCTTTGGAGGTCTGAACTCTTGCAAGAAAACAAGGAAGAAAAAGCTTAGCAGAAAAAGAAAATCCGTTTGACCCAAATTTGACTCCACAAGCCTCCCCAAGTGCTGCATCCTCTAGGAGCTCCTTTTCATTCTTTAAGGAGCCCTTGCCTGAGCGAGGTCAGGACATGCTCTTGGTCTGTTTCTTCACACTTAGATTTTTACAGAAACCTTGAATACAGTCCAGGTCCTCTGCTATCATCAGCCTCAATTGTCTCCTCTTATATATTTGCCAGGTACAGAAAGTATATCCCATTTCTTAGGATTTGATACAGTTACTTCTTTTAGTGGGTTTTAATTCTCCCTGCTTTTTCAGTGGGCTAGTTTCAGCATGTTTTTGTGAAGCATTTGAGGTTTTTAATGGTGTTTCACGTAACTACTCTGGCGTACAATGAATTGAAATTGAATATTTGAATATTTTGAAGTTTCCTGGGTTCAAGTGAAAAAACAAATTAGTACTTCAGTCACAATTGGACACTAAATGCAGACAGTTTCAAAGGCTTTTTTTAATGTGTCTTTAAAATACTCGGTGTTTTAAGTATCTTCACTGCTAGAACAGGGTGTGCTTTCTCAACATGGTAATCAGAGTGATCTGCTTCAAACTGCAAGTCTGGTGGGATTTGCATCTCCGTGGTGATCAATCTGTTTTGGACACTGGATTAACCACAGCACACAGGATGGAGAAGCTGTTTGTGAACAAGGGTCTGTTTTCAAGTGAGAGAACCAAGACAGCCTCAGGAGCATGGATAGATTTCAAGTAGGATTGCTGACATACAAGGTATCATAACCACTTGTATGTCAGCTGAAGTTATTCTTGGCTTTAGAATGTCAGCATTAGAAAATACGAGATCTTTTTACAGGGTTTACTTAGTAGACTGTCTTTTATTTTTTCATACCATCTTTTTGTATTTTTAAGTTGAGGAATTGTTCTTCCTGAAGTTTGGTTCAGTACTGTGTTTTGATCTTTGATGTTGATAGGAAGAAGAAACCCCACTGCACTGCGCTGCTTGGCATGGCTACTACTCTGTTGCCAAAGCACTCTGTGAAGCAGGCTGCAATGTCAACGTTAAAAACAAAGAAGGGGAGACCCCGCTCCTGACTGCATCTGCTAGGGGATACCATGATATTGTGGAATGCTTGGCAGAACACAGGGCTGACCTTCATGCAACAGACAAGGTAAGTTATATCCAGAGACCACAGGGACATGTCTCTCAATTGCTTCGAGTGCTGCAAGTCAGCGTTGTTTCCACATGAACTTTTGTAGCAGTTCACATAGGGACTAATGACGGCTGAAACAGTCTTTAAGGTTGTCCACTGATGATTACTATTCCATGATTGGGTTTTTGCTGATCTATCACATCTTATCATTTATCACCTCATGAGTAGCACTCTTTGAAAAATTGCAGGAATATCAGGTAATTGGCAACAAACTGTTAATTTCAGACAAAAAGATAGATTTGCTGTTGGCCTTTGATTACTATGGGCTGGATAAATCACACCCATTTCCAATTAGAACTATATAAAAATATGACTCTATTTGATTCAGAATCAATTTTTGTCTTCCAGTATGTAATCCCAATAAATAAATTTGGAATTTTGTTCCTTGCATTTTTGTTATGGATGACCTTTTAGCTACCTTTATTAGTCATATTAACAAAATAATTCTTCAAGTAAATTCAGAAAAAAGTTTTCACTTCTAAAAGAATTAAATTGTTTTTTCCACTTACATTGTCTCTTTAAGTTGTTCCACAGAGAGAAAGCACTGTCTTTAAAGTTACTGATCAGAAAAGTTTGCATGACTTTGCATCACTATCTTCTGTTTAGTGAACACCAGAGTTCACAATATTCAGCTGGTTTTTACTATTGATCACTCTCCTCCTTCCAAAGAAAGCTGTTAGAAGAGAATATGTGTTTGTATTTGATGTGTTCCACTGCAAAGTAGCTTAACAGAAACTTGCTTTCATCTCATGACTTATTTGTTCTGACAGATATGGTGCATCTCCCTGTCTCCACTTTCAAATTAAAAACCACTGTGATTCTTGAGGCAAGGAGATGCACCCTGTTACTTGAGAAGGTTGTGACTTTACTAAATGTTTTTACTTTTAGCATTATTTGATCTCACAAGTTGTCTCTTTATTTCAGGATGGTCATATAGCCCTGCACCTTGCTGTAAGAAGATGTCAAATAGAAGTAGTTAAAACTCTCATCAATCAAGGATGTTTTGTAGATTTCCAAGACAGACACGGCAACACTCCCTTACATGTGGCCTGCAAAGATGGGAATGTGCCTATTGTGACAGCACTCTGTGAAGCAAGTTGTAGTTTGGATATCACTAATAAGGTAAATGGAATATGGATGCTGAATTATGCTGTTTATTAACTCATCTTTGCATTAGGTGACCTTTTCAGGTTCTCTGATATGAAAAAGTCTTTTCCTTGATTTTTCTGTCTCTCAAAGTGGCCAAATGCAAAGTATTAAATGAACTCACCTCGCAAATTTACCAAAGTTCGTTTCAGTTGAATAGATCATTAAACATGCATGAAGAAAGAACCCGGGTGCATTATCACAGTATGTTTGCCAACCTTCTTCCCTGGCCATTTAGCTTTGTATTATGCAGATTACATCTAGGTGCAAAAGAACACATCAAATGCATTGCAGCTGGCTTTGATTTCATATGTAACATTAAGTTATACACAGAATTGAAGACTGGTATGTTTTCTGCTACAGCATCATAACTAAAAATGGTGATTGCAATGATTATTGGTAGATGACTGCCAGCTAAAAACAATCTGTAGGTGGTGTAAGCACTTTCCAAAAAGATTATTTCATTACCTGTCCCTTAATTTCGAGACACTAGTGTCTTTTTTGTTGCTTCTGTTGTGCTCATGCTGCAGTGCCTGGGATAGCTAAACATAATGCTTTACAGGTTTATATTATGTCTTTTATCCTGGAGGTCTTTAAGAGAAAAGTGAGCTGTTTCAGCTAACTTATTTTATAATGTTTGAATAGGTCAGGATCAGCCACTGAACTCTGCTGACAGGCTGTGGTGCTTAGGGCTTGATATTTAGCTCTGGATGTCTTTCTCTGCCCTATTTAAATTTTATGTATGCTACAAATTTTAAAAGTTACTTATAAGAATCTGTATGTTGCTATCTGCAATTTCTTTGATTCAGGTGTTTTAGCTTCTTCATGTTTTTTCCTGGAAAAGTACATATTCTAGCAATTATATTTTGCTAGTTAACACTTCTATTTATTACCAAAGCACTTACTTTGTATTAGGCCGATAAAAAAAATTATCAGGTTTTTTGAGGATTGTCCATGCAATCACTTTTGGTTTCAACAATTAAAATCATCAGCTGTCTAATGAAAAAACCTAAAATAATGATCTCCCAAGTCCTGCTTCTCAGCTTAAATCTGATCGACTAGGCAATAAAATCCTGATCCACAGATAAGAGCACATTTTAGAGAAGTCGAGGTAATGGACCACGAGGTTGTTGTCCTGTTTGCTAATGGAGAATGCTGAGCTGGGATCACCACTGGCATGATGTGGAAAAAATAATTAGCCTTCAAATGTTCAGTGGCTGTGGGATCATGGCTACAGAAGCTGTGGTTGTGGTTAGTCTTTTGCTGTTATTCTTTTAGGAGTAATGTATTCTGGAGAGATTTTTAGAGAGCCCATTATTTGAAATGGTGAGTTTGAGTTATTAGAGTATCTTAATTTCTCCTATTCAGGAGCAAACAGGGCATTGACAAAATGAACTTCTGTCCTTGGTCCAAACATTTGGCTTTGTCCCACGTGTGTAATACTGATTGAAGGCACTGTCTATTTCTCTCAGAGATTCAGTGCAGTAGATCATCACGAGCATTTATTTAGAACCATAGAATCACAGAAGCATTTAGGTTGAAAAATAACTGCAATATCAGAGTTTAATTGTTAACCCAGCACCGCCAAGTCGACAACTAAACCAGTCCCTAAGTCCCACATCTGACTTAAACATCTCCAGGAATGGTGACTCCACCACTTCCCTGAGCAGCCCGTTCCAGGGCTTAAGAACCCTTTTAGTGAAGAAATTTTCCCTGACATCCAATATAAATCTCCTCTGGCACAACTTAAAGTCATTTCCTGTAGTCCTGTCACTTGTTTCATGGCACAAGAAAGCAACACCCAGCTCACTACACCTCTTTTAAGGCAGCTGTAGAGAGTGACAAACCTCCCTCAAGCCTCCTTTTCTCCAGGCTAAACACTCCCAGCTCCTTCATCTTCCTCACAGGACTTTGTTTCAGACCCTTCCCCAGCTCCATTCCCTTTTTCCAGCCATGCCCTAGCACCTTAATGCCCTTCTTGTCATGAGGAGCCAAAAACTGGACACAGGATTTGAGGTGTGTGCCAAGTACAGGGGGACAATCACTGCCCTGGTCTTGCTGGACACAGTTTATAACACAAGCTGAGGTGTAGGGTTTGGAGGAGCCTGAGCATCTTTTCAGATTCCAGTTGCCAAAAAGCTGGCTTTGCTCTTGAAAGAAGAAACACTTATTTCAATAAATAGTTTTATGAGTTTGTTTCTGATTGTAGACAGGAAGATGTGAATATTAGGCTAGCTGCAGAAATAAATGGTAGTTTTTGTAACAGTAGCTCTGAACATGCAAAACCAGAAGTGGATGTCATGAGGACCTGTTGTCAGTGAAGAGATTCACAGAAAAAAAGAAAAAATTGGAAAAGCAATACTTTACAGCACTTTCCCTCTTCACTGAAAAAATATATTATTTCATGCTGACTTTTTTCATTCATTCCTTTTATGTCATTGGGTGAAAGGGGGAGATATTTAATCTTCAGTAGTACTTGGATTGAAGTAGAACCCAGAGTTCTAAAGGTTAAGGAATTAGGGTTGTTTAAGTGGTTCATATTTAATTAAGTAAAAAGGTAATTAAATTTTTTGAAATTAAACAGACATTATCAAATAGAGCCAAAAAAAACCTCTAATGGATTCCTTCACAGCTGTGATTAGTTTAGCTAGAAAATTGTTTCCCCATGTTTAAAATGGTCATCTAGCCTTTGTTTTTAATTGCACTTTTGGCAGTTGTGCTTAAGCTGCAATCAGTAGTTTTTCTTGCAGTTTTTGCAAAACCTTTCCCGTGTATCAGTATGTTTAATTGTATAATAGGTCTGATTATTTTTTATAAAATTTGAAATTAAGTTTTTTGACTAATGTAGTGACACTTCTTTCCTCATGTTAGTATGGAAGAACACCTTTACACCTGGCAGCAAACAATGGCATTCTTGACGTTGTCCGGTTCCTTTGCCTTACCGGTGCCAATGTAGAAACATTAACCTCTGTAAGTATTGAGAGATGCTTTTCTTCTTCTTTTGTGCATGAGAGTAGAAAAAGAACTCATAGGTGTAGGAAAAGGACATTACATTTTGAAATTTTAAAAAAAAGTTGTTGCATGTTATACAATATGAGTGGTACTTGGTATATCTCTCTTGTCAACTTGTTGCCTTCTTGCAACTGAATTTGGAACTGGTTATGGCACAGTACAGCTACCACTTTGTCTACACCTAATAATTTCTTCATCTTAGAATTACTTACATCATTGTGTTTTCTATAAGCACAGTGAGTCACTTCATTAAGAGGTACATCATTTCACTTCACATTTGAGAAACATACAAATACATTGCATGTATCTTAAATATTTTTCTTGCTTTAAGAGGGTTAAGAAATTCTGATTTTATAGTGGGAGATGTGCGGTTGCACAGATGAGTGAACTAGCATGCGAGTATCCTTATAAACTAAATCGTTCGTGTCAGATCAGCCAGCACCAGTGCTTCCAGTTAGTAATACTGAAGGTATTTTTCATTTTCAGTAGGGTGAGAAACATCCTCCTAATGACATATCCACAGCAGGAATGAAGTGTCCTTTGTCATGTGCATGATAAATTATAGACATTATGCACGTTTTGTATTCAGATCCAGCAGATCATTTTACATTGCTACTCACTGTAACCAATGTATTCTGCTCAGAAATAACTACTGCTCTTTATGAGGAAGACATGTTGTCATTAGATTTTAGTTGAGTCCACATTTTTCAGAGTTCTCTTCCTAACAAATTATTCCTGAGGTGGCTGAAATGGAGGGGGAAAAGAAGAAAACTTCTGCATCATTTGCTTTACCCATTTCATAGAAAATACTAAATTTGTGTTGTTTTCCTCTAGATTTAGCACTACAGTCTCTTCTTTTAACCACAGATCTTACATAGGAGGAGAATGCCAATAAACTTGGAATTGTTTAGGACTTAATAATTACTTTTTGATAACTATTGGACTGTATATTGCCATGTCCCCTATTAATAATAATGAAATGTGCATGAGCAGACTTGGTCTTGTCAACTGTGTTTGTCTTTTTTGTTTGTTTGTTACATCCTATTGTTTATATGTATTTGCACTACTACGTACTGTAGAGATGAGATAAAATACAAAGGTGATGGGGAATTCTTGAGCTGTTGCACTTCATTTGTGTCATGACAGCTGTGTTGGTAAAATTGCCTGTGTGGACACTGTCATTCCAAGATAAAAGTACATTTTGCCTCTTTAGCTTAGTTCAGTTTGAAGGACATAACAAAATAAATAGTGCTGATACTAAATCTAGCCGGAGCAGTACACTGAATATACATAACCATCCATTATTCCAGCAGTGTGGCAGCAGAAAGAAGGAAAAAGGAGGAGAGGACCAGAGGAACCTGCATGTTGTGATTTTAATATTTCAGTTTTGCGTTGGCTTGCTAGAAGGTTATTAAACTGTCCTGAAAAGTTTAATAACAGCTCTTTCTGAACCAGTGCAATAAAATTAATGTATGCCATCTCAGTATGCCATTTCTGAGGAGCTAACTTTTCCAACACCATTAAGGAACTGGGCTGTATTATAAATTCCTTGCCTTCTTTCTGGGTTAAAGCCCATTTTGGAGCTAGTCTATTTTTAATTTGATTGCATGGATGGTGTTAAGTGTTCCTAGAAAACCTTCCACTCCTGGAGTATACAATAATTTCAAATATTTGAAAACTGCTCCAAAACATCTGTTGTCCTCACATGTTAACTGGCACTGTGCTGTTGGATTCTCCTCATGGAATTTTATAAACCAACTTTAAAATTGTCAGATTGATTAAAAATTTTGGATGCAGATGCTTGAAAATGCCACTTGAACTCAGGATCAGCTCTTGCAGGCTGTCTGATTTGCAATATAGGGAGCCAGTCAGCCATTGCAATGAAATATTACCAGTAGGTGAAAAATATGCTTTCATGGATCCTGTTACTAAGCCCTTCTTATATGTCAGTTTTGCTTACCTATTGCTATACCAGTGTGTAAATTCTCTGCACTTTTCAGGAAAGCTTGAATAAAAAAATAACTTGCTATTTTGCTTTTCGATGTATTTTCAAATTCTCTTATATAAGATAGTGAAATAAACAAAATACTCCTAAATTAGTTACCTCTTACCAAACTTTAAAACAATGCAATAGCATAAGATTGCTGTAAGAGTCAAAGTATTAGGCAGTTTTACTTTTAGTCTTTTTAATATTAAATTGCTTATCTGTGAAACATACGTAACTAAACGACAAAACCAGAATGCTGAAGGCAGCATTGCTTCTACTTTAAAACTTGCTGATGCAATTTAAACTGTATCCCTTACAAGTTTCTTACTTTCTGGAATCCTCCAGTGGCTGATATGCCACTGTAAGTCTTTATGCATTGGTAAACAAACATTCACCTGCTATTCATGTGAGTCAATATGCTGATGTGTCCCTTCTTTGTGACCGTTTAAATCTATTCCATGGGTAGTATCTAGAAATCATTATCATCCTCTAATTGGTGAGAAGAGAGATGGAATTCAGGGGGAAGAGTGTTTACTTTGCTCTCAGACTCTGAATTCAAAGTATCTTGTTACAGTGACATCTAGATGCCCATCTGTAAAAGAAAACTGAAAGAACTGCTGCTAATAATTTGTGTTTTAACAGGATGGGAAAACAGCAGAAGATCTCGCCAGAGCAGAGCAACATGAACATGTAGCCAGTCTGCTTGCAAGACTTAAAAAGGTTGGGAATGCATGAATTTTAAGTGAGGTTTTCATCAAAGCCATTCTAAAAGCTGTTGCAAAATTCCTTGCTGCAATGGTGTCTTTTTTTTCTTTTTCCTTTTTATATTTTAATTTGAAATTATGCCCTCAATTAAAGCAAATATGTACATACTAAAGAAGCTGACTAAGCTAGTCTGCACCACTGATTTATATCCATCAGTTTCTGACAGTGCCTAGCAAAGCATCTAAGGTGTTTAGTAGAAAATAAACTCTTAAGAATTAGCACATCCCCCAAAATTACTTATTTCCTCACCGTCACCATTTCACTTAATTAAGGTATGAAGGATGGGGGGTTTGTGCCCCTTACAAAAATGTCAATACCATATGGAATAGTTGCCTAAGTTCTCAGTGTTAACTTTTAGTTCTGCATTTTCATCCAAATGTCTTGCCAAATAGAACAAAAAGATGATCTGGGCTTGTTTTAAAGCAGTATGTCTGACACATGTGATACACATTGATTAGTCAGGCAGCATCATTCACGCTGTGAAGGTTCAGAGCCTACTTGCCTGGACATTACAGGCAAGAGCCAGACCAATTAAAATAATCCTGTTATAATTATAGTGATGAGTCTGTGATTGGAGAAACTGAAATAAATGACCATTTCTATTGCTAGTAGAAGATGGTGCACACTGTGTACTGCCAAGGTAGAAGTAGAATCATGTCCTTTAGGCCTGCCAGCAAATCTATACTTCCTAGGATTGTAAACTATATGTGTGTGAAGATGTGAGAAAGTACAAAGTTCAGACTTCCTTTGCAATGGCAGCTTTTGTAAATTTTGTCATAATAGGCTGCATTTTGCATAGTTGCATCTCCACACCAAACTCTTATTTGTGTCTGCATGCAGGCAGGTAAATTAGTGATTTATTCATGATGTAAATATGAAAATAATACAAATTGTCTTAGAACAAAGGAAGAAGATCAGATAGATTTTTTTGAAAGAAATATTAGTAAACTGTAACTCTCTTCCTGATAGTGGAATGTACATTACTAAAGGCCTGTCTCTACATATGTGGGGAAAATACATGGTAACCATAAACTTCATTAGATTATACTTTGTAACAGAGAATTTGATCAACTGAAATTATATCTAACCACTGAAAATATTCTAGTACTACTTTAAATGGCCAGTATCATGTAGAACAGAACATACCTTCCACTTATTTTTGGTGCTTGTGAAGTATTTTGCCTCTAATACAGACATGTGAAGAGCCTACTGTCTTGTGGAGGATTCAGGATTAGTAGTAAACAGTGCAGTGTTTGCACTGTATCTAACTTACTAAATAAGTGCCTGCTGGTGAAGAAGGAACAAAATTGTATGCACTACTGTTTCTGTCAAATTTCTCAGCTCAGTTGCTGCATGCTTATAATTCAGGGGGGTTCATCCTACGTGTAAATTAGGTGGAAATACAGAACAATAGAGCCCCTCTCTCAGCTCCAAATGGGGAAATGAAGGGAAGATGAGTCTAGTTCCTTTCCCCTCACACTTTTCTGCTTTCTCCCTGTTTCCTTGAAATTCACCCAAACATGAGAAACACAGGAAAAGTTGATGCAAAGAAAAGAGAAGAAATGCACATTGAGCTGCTGGATGGTTCAGGTGATAGCTGTCACAGCAAAATTCTTCAGTGCTGCATGTATATTCTATAAGAGTGTCTATATTGGTTAACCTGAGACTGATGGGTGAGGAGAATGGGCACTGAAAGAGACTAGTTTTGACACTTTGCCCTCTCCAATGGAGGCCAGAATAGTTCTATTCCCTGATTTGAGCCTGAAGACATGCGATTTTCATGAAACGTCGAGGTGGTTCTTAAGAGCTAGCATTAAACTCTCCTGTCTGCCTGTCCACTAACTGATGGCTTGCATGATGAACCAGATGAACACCAGTCTGGCAAGAAAATGTATCTAAACCCTATGCTGAGTTTTTTGGGAGGCAAAAGTTCCCTGCCACACATTCTGAATTCTTCTTTGTGTTGAATTTTAGGATACACATAGGGTGATTTTTATCCAGCAGCTGAGGCACACACAGAATCCACAGCCCCGGATCAAACTGAAGTTGTTTGGATACTCTGGCACTGGGAAAACCACCCTAGTGGAGTCCCTCAAGTGTGGCCTGATACGAAGCTTTTTCCGAAGACGTAGGCCTAGGCTCTCCTCCACAAACTCAAGCAGATTCCCCCCATCTCCTTTGTCTTCCAAACCTTCAGGTACGGTTTTGAGCCATAACATTTGTATGAGAAAAAAGTTTCCTCTTATTCTCTAACCTCCTAAGAACAAGCTGTTGGCTGCCCTGTAAAAGACAGGACAGCCTGAACCTGTAAGAAAGAAAAAAAAAAAAGGAGAAGGGATTGACTTCTCTGTGCATAGTCTTGTACCTAAAGAGGAAGAGGACTAGCAAATGTGAAGGATACATGTGTAGTTTAAGGTTTTGTTTGCTTACACGCTGCATAAGTGAACTTGTAGAGTGGAGGACAAGATTTGTAACACTGCTGTCTATTTTTCAAAAGAAGTCCTAGGCTGCAAACATCAGTGTCATTACTAGCTTCCTTTTTGCTGGAGGAACTTCAATAAACACTGCAAAATTGGAACACTTGCTGCATCTCTATGTGATTTTTAAGTAATAACAGGTTTCAGAACTGCCTCTGATGCCTTGGAGTGTTTTTCGCTAAGGTACTGGATTGAATTAACCCAGTTAGAGGTGTCTAAAATCGTCTTCAAATGGAAATAGGAGTTCTCTAAACTGAAGTAAACATTTGCAAATATTAAGGAATAGATCTCTCATGACGTACCAGCTGGCCTGTGCAAAGGTGTAGAGTAGCTAGCTAGGCTTACACTTAAGCATGTGCCCAGTTTTTGAAGAATCCAGAGGGGGACAGTGGAAAGACTAGTGAATTGTTTGTCTGGGTCCCTTTTCTAACACTGGGAGCCTACACAAGCAAGGCAAGCATGTTGAGGAGCTCAAGTTTAAAGTGATGTTTAGAAGTGGTCTTACTATATAAGTTTTAGATGAGGCCAGGGTTGTCTTTTTTAAAAAAAAATCCAAACTTTTGGATAATACTTGCATGTTTGGATTTTGTTCATAATTTTAAAGTAATATTAGAACAGTGCTAGTAGTAGTTTTCATCTCTACTTTCTCTCTATTCACCTCAGGAAGCTATAGGGCATTCACAGAGTGGCTTAACAAGGCAAGATCCATGCCACAGAGATTGTCACTGCATTTGATCTTTACTTAACACAAGGGCCTCACATCTGTGACAACAGAACAAAAGAACCTGATTAAATTAATCAATCAAAAGTTCTTGATTTATTTATCTTAATTTAGTGTGTCATACAAAGGGTGATAAATCACTCAGGGAATATCAGTTCCTGGAGGCAGTACAAGATTTTGACTGAAGATAGATTTTTCTTTTTTTGTGTTGATTGGTAACAGAACCAAAGAAGAGGTGTATATGCTCACACCATCATAAAATCAGAAAGACTGCCAGTCTCACTGGCAAATCAGTGTAGAAATAAAGGTGAATTTGTAGCATGCCTTTCAAAAGAGCTTACCTAGATATAAAGCCAGAAAGATGTGCAGTTCTATACATACAAAGCTACTATGGTGTTATTTTAGCATTTGGAAGTTTGAGTTTTGTTTCTTTCCATATATGTTTCTTTGGGAAGTAAATCATTATATAGCATGTAAATTATATTATAGGCTGAGTGACATAATCAGATAAATATTTAAATCAGCATAATTTGTTCTACACTTGGTCATATGGTTTGTTTGTTTATGTGTTTTTTAAAATTTTGCAAAAATAAGTGTGCAAAATAGCTGAAAGATTTAAAATATTACACTAGGAGATCAAACATGAAAGTGTAGTTTTACAGCTAGCAGGTAATCTCTTTCTATTGTAAAACCCAAATATTGGGTTTTACAATAGAAATAAAATAGAATTTTTAAAATAGAATAATATTTTTAAAATAGAATTTTCCAACTAGTAGAGGAAAGAAATCTTTATCCACTAGATGGTGCAAGTCAGTTAAAAAGCCTTTTTGTTTCTCATTTGCACTCTGGGAATCTGAATAAACAAGAAACTTAAAAGATTGCTTGTTAGTAAAATAATTTTGGTAAGGGGCCTGCTTTTCTGCCCCAACATCCTGGATTCTTGTATAACGCTTGTTATAGAGTGATATTTTTTACCATTTCTTACAGGAATCCATAATATGAATATGTGACATTTCCATGCCAATAATAATAAATCATGTAATGAAATTGTAGCCCTTAGCTTAAAAAAAAAAAAAAAAAAAGAAAAAAAGGCAGTATATCTTTGCAACATAGAACTTTAACTATTCAAACTTTTCATACACATAAATTTCAGTCTTCTTCTATGCTTCTGTCTCAGAGGTATATCTGCTAATGGACATAAGTGCTTTATAGGATCATTCTAATATTTCACTCTTAATCATTCAGAATAAGAATGTAGTTGTTTACACCCACAGCATCATAGGCATCTCCTTTCTTTGAAGAGCACTTTGGGCTTGTTAATCTGCTTTTATGTCTTGCATACTTGTTTTGAAGTGATCTTGTTTTCATTTTCACATGGCTTGTAATCTCATTTTCCTTTCCCTGACCCAGTTTCAGTAAGTATTACGAATCTTTATCCTGGTTGTGAAAATGTCAGCGTGAGAAGCCGTAGTATGATGTTTGAGCCAGGCCTGACCAAAGGGGTATTAGAAACTTTCGTATCACCTGCTCATCACTCTCACTTCTCTTCTGATGACCAGTCCACAAAGGCCATTGACATCCAGAATGCCTGCTTGCATGGTAAGAACCCTGAGCTGGGGTGCCTCAATGCTGCAGGACAGTTAATGCCATTTAACTTGTTCTTAAAAATAAAAATGGGGGGGAAAGTCTGACTTGGTATAGTAGTGACTGTGTTTGACAATCCAACACTGGTGGGATTTAATTTGTTTGAGAAAGTAAATCTGCCTGAATTATTGTAGTTGTTTTAATAAACATTTTAATCACTTATGTCAGATCTTTACAATATTACATAGAAACATTTTTGAGGTAAGTGGGAGAGTAGAAAATAGGAATTTAGTACGACAGGAGCAGGTCGGCAAAGTAGCTACTAGTATGAAGGCTTCTTCACCTATACTATATGTCATCTGGGGATTTTATCAGATTTAGTCTGGTCCCATTTAGTCCTCACCACTTAAGTATATCCCCAGCAATGTGAAGGAAATACTGTTTTCTCTCCATGTCAGGGCTGGAGAATATCTGGTGAGCCCTGGAGTTCATCAGTCATTGTGAGTGGAGCTTCTGATTTAATTTCTGCTCCGCAGTTGAAGCCAGTTAGCAGTAAGAGGGGTCAGTCACAGAAGGTGTCATAAGTACACACAAGGCTTTTGGCTCTGAGACCATGCAAATTGTCCTTATACTCCACCAGCCATACTAATTGCCATTACATAGGTGGCCAGGTCTCTTCTTCCTACGGAAAATGTTTTGTGTGCCTTAGCAGCTGCAATTTTGAAGCTTAGATAGTATTAATCAAGAGTTACTTTGGAGACAGAAACCTGCTTATGAGTGCACAATAACAAATGCAGTGACAAAACGTTTATCCTAGATGCTGAAGAGTTTGCCAAGTAGCTAAAGCTTGTTCTTTGTGCAGGCTAATTTCTTACTTCAGTATAATTTGAAGCCCAGTCAAATTCTGCAGGGAACCAGAGTCATGCCATGGGCTGTCAGAAGGACTTGCCAAGTGTACACAAGGTGAACTCTGAGTAGTGGTACCCATAACAGCAGTGTTTTGACTTAACAGTGAGTGTTTTGACTTCTCTCCTTCTAGAAGTTTGAGGTTCATCTTAATCACCATTTATTCAATCAGATGGAGCATCTGGGAAGTGCAACATACTAACACTTTTCTCACCCAAAGCTAAAGGAAATGGCAAAAAGAAGCATGGAGCTCTTGGAACCCTTAACATAGTGATTCTTCATCCCTGATTTACGAACACTATATGAATAATGTAATTCTGTAAAGCAAAGGAACTTCTCTTTAGAATGTGCTTCAATGGTTTTTAAAATCAGTGGTAGCATGTTAAGAAGAATAATTAATAAAAATATTAAGCTTTTTTGAGGTGAACAGGAAAATAATGGGAGCCATTATTCTTGGTTTTCAAGACAATTATAAGATCTGCTGCTGTTGTTCAAGGCAAAACTCAATTTAATTGCATAAGACTGCATGCATTTTACACAGGTACTTTCACGTGGCATCCAGCTAAATGTCCTAGAAAAGGAATGTGAGAAAGGAACAGATTTTGAGGGTCTAACTGCTAAGCCTCTGAAACCTACTGAAACTAGCTTTCTTTGTTCATGATTGCATTTTCAGTCTTGCTTTCTCACATGCACACAGTTTTATGTTTGTGAAAGTTTAAATTAAATTAAATGTTTTGTTTGTATTTCCACAGCCAGAAGATGTTTCATGCTTATTGATGAAGTGTAATCTCTTCATCTGTTTGTCTGTTTTTCAGGAGTTGGTGATTTCAGCATCTGGGAATTCTCTGGGAATCCTGTGTACTTCTGCTGTTACGATTATTTTGCTGCAAATGATCACACTGCAATTCACATAGTGCTTTTTAGTCTTGAGGAGCCTTATGAAATACAGTTAAACCAAGTGACCTTTTGGCTCAATTTCCTGAAATCATTGGTCCCAGTTGAGGAGCCAATAGGTATGTTCTTGCTTGTTAATGAAGTATTAGAGATCTGTAGAATAAAGTTTCTTGTATTTCTTTGCAACTGTCTACATCATCCGTGTTGGCTGTCTTCATCCCCATGTATTCAAACAAACTTCATATTAGGTTTCTTGAAAAAAGGGAATTTTATGCATGGAAGAAGCCAGAAGAGTTGCACACACCACTTAGTTCAATTTAAAAAGTGTCACAAAATACAGTGCAATATCTGTGGCACTGGGATTTACACCTGTACCTGGCAGATGAAGTTGTATATCAGATAAGATATCAGGAGTGCTTCAGAGGGCTGGAACCATTCAAAACCAAGTTTAGACATATTGCTTAAATTCCTCTTATATCTAGGCTCAATAAACAATATTTTCAGCATAAATTAGTCTTGTCAGGGATAACAAGACAGAACAGTTTTATGGAACAGTGTTACCCCTCAGTATGTGCAACATTCATGTGTATAGCTAGAGTTCTACTTGGACTTCAAATAAGATAATTTTTGGTGCTGATGCACAGAAATCAGTCTTTCTGAAATTTCACATACGCTCCAATTTTGCACAGGTTTTAAGGAATTTTATTTGTTTTATATTCAGTCTTACTGAAAGTTACTTGGTGAGCAAACTTAACAAGGTTTGGTAGTCCAGGTGTATATACAGTAACTTATAATTTGTTTGCATTTGTGGCTGAGTGTTGGTCTGCAGACTGGGACAGTTTCTTGGACTAACCAAGCTCTGACACATGCCTTGGTTCTATGATCTGAAAGATTATTCCAGACAGTGTATCTAACCCAGCACTCAAGGACATTTGTAACAATGCTAGGGATTCACCAGACAAATGTATTAAATACTTAACATTGTGCAAAGAGTTATTTTCTCTCTCTTTCTGTGTTCTGGTAATTTCTGTATGCATTATCTCAGCCAGACAATGAGCCACGGTCAGCTCTTAGTTTTCAGTTCAGGCTTCTGCATTCTTTTATTTTCCATTTTAGATCAAATTACAATGTTAATAATATCAGCATTTGGATCTAAACAACAGTAAATTACCTGTGAAATTTAAAGCTCAGAAATTTGCAAAAAGGGGATAAAGCTGCAAATACAGCTGATTTGCAACTGCTGAAAGCTTTTCATGGCTCCTCAGTCTCAGTTGATTTTTTACTTTTGCATTCTGATCATCAGCATTATTTAGATACTTCACTTAAATCTGTTTATACTGATCAGGTTAGTCTGGGTACCCATGCATCTCTGTATTGTTACAAATCTCTCAAGTAATGTCTAGTAACAGATGTTCGCAGAAAAGTTAAAACTCTTGGAATTACTTTCCAGTTATTCTGTCTAAGTCCTTAGCTGCCAATTAAAAAAAAATTTACAAAATACTTGCCTGGAAGTACTATGGAGAGATTTGGGGAAATGTGGCTTTTTATGATTAAGGTTAAGATTTAAGATTATGTAGGTCTTTGTTTATCAGAACTGAGACCAGTAATATAAGCATATTTCTCCTGCGGAACTTTTTTAAGACTAAAAGAGCAGGATTAGGTGCACTGTCTCTTATGATGTCTTCTTCTTTCTGGAATATGAGTTTGAGAAAAAATTGAAAACTCTGTGTTCTGTACTGTCACCTCATTCATGCCATTTGTATCTTTCTTTCTTTCTCATTCTTTTTCATGGCTTCTGCCAGGCTTTCCTACTTAACTCTCACCTAAGTGAGAGGTCATTGTTTGTGTAAGTACTGCAAAATAGCATTCATATCAACATATGAATGTTGTAGACATTTTGTGTTCTTACAATCCTCTATTCTGCACCGTAATATTAAGGATTATCCACAGATTATGCAAAATCCCTTCAAGAAGCTGCAATTTCTAATTATTTTTTCATTGCGCTGTCATAGTTTGTAGTTAGTAGCTGTATCTTTAGTGCTACGGATTACTGTTTTTGTTAAACCAATAAAGTAACACAATATAAATGTATCTGATGTTATTCAACTGGGCCTTATATAGACAATCCTATAAGCAAGTAATTGCCAGAGCACCAGCAATCACACTGTTAATGGCTGTACTTAGGAGTTGGTAAATCACCACAAAAGTGGTTGGTATGAAGAATGTAAAATGTATTTCTTCTTTTCTGGTTCAGTATCAGCCATCTCCATAGGCATGTCTCATAGTGAGAGTGTCCTCTTGATTTTCTTCTAGCATTTGGTGGAAAGCTGAAAAGTCCCCTGCGTGTTGTTTTGGTTGCCACTCATGCTGACATAGTTAATCTGCCTCGGCCTGTTGGGGGAGAGTTCTGGTATGACAAAGACATCTCCTTATTGAAAGAAATCAGGAACAGGTAAGTGAGAAGTGTATTTATATATAGTGTTCAAACATGCTAATTGGAAAGAAAAATACTAAAATACATTGGAATAGGTAAAGGGTTTTTATATGGCTTATATGATATTATGATATTTTGAATATGTTCAGGAAGTATATGTTGGGCTAAAATTGAAATGTTTACCAATATTACAGTTGAGTAAGCTGCCCTGAGTGAGCTAACATGAGCCAAGCGGTGTCAAAATTCATTTTGGTGTAGGCAGTCTCACCCTATAAACACTGGGCTACATCCAAAGACCCATTCCAACTTTCTAACATCTTGGTTCTCGGGTTTTGCACAGGTGTCAGAAAAGTAGGCCATCTGCCGCTAGAAACTCGGGTTGCAAAAGAGGAAACTTCTCTAGAGAACTACCCTTAACTCTTTACTGATTTAGGATAGGTATGAAAAAAACTGGGGGCCTAGAAGTACTCCTCACTCAGTTTTCAAAAAAGCTGGATGTGTTGTAGTCACACAGGTGATAAGATCATCCAAGAGGTGCCTAGAAGTTAGCAAAACTTCTAGAATTCTTCAGCAAATGTCTGGAGCACATGCTAATGGTGGATGGAAATAGGGAAATTTCCATAAACATATACTGTTTTAAGTAACCATACCTTCTATTCAGAGTGAGCATGTAAGTGGGACACGCTGGGTATGAGAAATCATCCATACCTGCAAGTATAGACACTTATCTGGGTTGTACAAGAAACAGATGCAGGAATTCCAGCACAGTAGTGGTGGAAGTAGGGGGCAGTATCTTAATCAATTGAGATAAACCAATAGAAAAATACCTGTGTGTCACCCATGATGCTGGAATCCTTTTAAATGCAAATCTGTCCAGAGCAAGGCAAACAGGTTTGTGTGGTTGGAAAGTCAAAAGGAAGTGAGAAAGAGAGCTGTCAACAGGAATGACTATTGAACTATTTAAATTGAGAAGAAAGCAAGCAACAGACATTAAGACCTTAAAAATAATAAATTCTTGTAATCTCTTCTCTAGTAAAAGGTTTTGTTTTGCAATTACAAGTCGTGTGATCCAGTTACAATTTTCTTACAGATATTCACTCCTCATCCTGAGAGAAAACAATTTTCTCTCAATATCTCTGATTATTTTCAAGAAAATTATACAGCAGCTATAGTGTCTGTGCTTACAAAATACCTCAGTGTAATCATTACTTAAACTTCATCATTCCTTGAGGAAAAACAACTCTAGTAAAATTTAAGACTGAAGTACAATTGTATTAAGAAAAAAAATGGATTTGGGGCTAAATTAATTATAATTATTTTCCTTTAGATTTGGAAATGATTTGCAAATTTCAGAAAAGTTATTTGTCCTGGATGCTGGAGCATCTGGGTCTAAAGATATGAAGCTTCTCCGAAATCACTTGCAGGATATAAGAAGCCAGATAATTTCTGTAAGTAGTGTCTAATAGTCTGGGTTGGATTAGCCAAAATGTGAACTTCTTGTGTAAGAATCTACTGTAAATTTCAAACTTAGAATAATGAAGTATACAGAAACCAATGTTCTAACAGCACACTTGACAGGTCTTATGATTAACAAACCCTTGACATAAAAGATTCAGTCAGTATTTTCAAAATAGTACATGTTCAGAGCAGATGGCCAAAATACTCTCTGTTGAAAGGAAACTACTTAAGATTTCAGTTTAGAGTCATAATTTTGTTTTTTGATTGGCAGTGACTGGATTCCTTCCAGCATTGGCTCCCCCTTTTTGTTTTNGCTGTGTTCCTTCCGCCATTGGCCCCCCCTTTTTTTTTTTTTTTTTTTTTTTTTTCAATCAGCTTAGTACTATAGAGGAACAGAGAAATATATTATAAATATATTTCAGGAAAATAAGTTTTTTTCACTAGAAAACCCACCAGAGTAGAACTGTTATCTCAACTGTTAGAAAGATAATTCCAAATATGGATATACTGAATAGGTATTAACTTTTGACTGCATTTTTAAATCGAAAAATATTGCTTGCAGTTGTATCTGTATTGGTGGGTATATGGATAAGAGACTAAAAGTAAAGTGTAGCCATGGTTTGATGTTATCACCATGAATCCATGGAGACTTCCATACTAAGGATGACCAAGTCATTTTTTGTAGCCTGTGCTAAATGGATTAATATTATATTACACACCAACAAGATTTTCTGCAGCTACTGTTGAAACATACGTTTTTGTAATTGATTAAAAGTGGATATATAACTGAGTTAATTCTGTGGGTTGAGGAAGATATTTGGATTCATGCAAAATTCAGCTTATTTTACATTCCTGATGGTCTCTTGACTTTGTAAGTTTTTCTTCTCTAAGAAAGCTTTATTACAGCTATGGTCACTAGCTTGAAATCTGAAGGGGTTTACTGCATAAGAAGTGGACGCTATGGCTTGAGAATACAGCGAGAAAGCATCAGTGAAGTCTAAGGCAATCAGTACATCAAAGTACCATTTTTGCTTCTTATTTAGTACTCTTCTGTCTCAACTTTTGAAGTAAATTGGTCCTGTAAAGATATTGATGAGTACAGATTCTAAGTAAATTCTGAAAATTCTAGAAATAAGCATTAACTTACAGATGCATGACAGCAACTCATGGTGATATTTGGAAAATTTTCTTATTTCAGTGAAAAACTAGTTTCTGCAATTCACTTTTTATGAAAAGGTAGATAGATCTTATGGCAAGTGAATGCCAAATGAAAGAGTAAGGGTCCAGCACAAAGGGAACTCTTTGGATCTGAATATTCATTATGAATGCATTAGACCTCCAGGGGAAAAAAAATATTACCACTATTCTTAAATGAATGTTTCTTGTGCTTTCCTAAGACTTGCCCACCTATGACTCACCTGTGTGAAAAAATAATCTCCACACTGCCTTCCTGGAGAAAAATTAATGGACCCAACCAGTTGATGTCCTTGCAGCAGTTTGTGTATGATGTACAGGAACATCTTAATCCCCTAGCAAGCGAAAATGACCTACGGCATATTGCACAGCAGTTGCATAGCATAGGAGAAGTAAGTATTTTATCTAAATTCCATGTCTTTATTTACAAAATATTGTTCAGTTGTTTGCTTTTTTCTCTTCCTCGTCAGACATCATAAGAAGTAGAGAATACTTACTTACACTTTCTGTTATTATTATGTCTTGTGCCTTCTATTTTGTTCAACTTAATCTCTTTGAGACAGGAAGAATTACAGTTTATTGCTATAATTGTAAGAATATAAAATACCCAGAAAGGATCATTGTGTTGTTATCACCTTCAACAAAGTGTTCACTGCATATGAGAGATTTATATGTGTCCTTTAGAAATTGAAGTAGGATAACACCTTTGCCTAAACAGATTTTCAGGGCATGACTATGCTTTCAGCTGTTGGGCTCTAATAATTTCACTAGTAGTGGAATATAACAAGGTCTGGTTTTTGTTCTGAGTACTTGCTATATATTTAAATGCTCCGATGTTTCTCTCCTGTGAGCGGTGTGAATTAAATTGTTGGGTCAGTCTATTAGGAAGGTGAGAATGTAGGCTATCATCTTCACAAGATGTAAACAGTAACTTTCATATTTATAACAGATTAACATTATGCAGAGTGAAACTGTCCAGGATGTTGTACTTCTGGATCCTCGCTGGCTCTGTTCTAATGTCCTTGGAAAAATCTTGTCAGTGGAGAACCCAAAAGCCCTCCATCACTACAGAGGTCGGTACACCATAGAGGACATCCAACGTTTGGTGACAGATAGTGATGTGGAAGAACTGATACAGATTTTGGATGCCATGGATATTTGTGCAAGGGACCTTAGCAGTGGAGCAATGGTGGATATTCCTGCTCTCATAAAGACTGACAATCTCCACAGGTCTTGGACAGATGAGGAGGATGAAGTGCTAATTTATGGTGGTGTTAGAATCGTTCCTGTGGAACATCTTACCCCATTTCCTTGTGGAATTTTTCATAAAGTTCAGGTGAATCTCTGCAGGTGGATTCATCAGCAGAGCACAGAGGGAGATGCTGATATACGTCTCTGGGTAAATGGATCAAAGATTATGAATCGTGGAGCTGAGCTTTTAGTGCTGCTGGTCAACCATGGGCAGGGTATAGAGGTTCAAGTTAGAGGACTGGAAACAGAGAAGATCAAGTGCTGTTTACTTCTGGATTCTGTGTGCAGCACCATTGATAACTTAATAGCCACGACCTTACCAGGTCTTCTGACTGGGAAATATTACCTTAGTCCTCAGCAGCTGAGGGAACATCATGAACCAGTAATGGTCTACCAGCCTAGAGACTTTTTCCGTGCACAGAGTCAAAAGGAGACATCACTAACTAACACTATGGGGGGATATAAAGAGAGCTTTAGCAGTATACTCTGTTTTGGGTGTCTTGATGTTTACTCCCAGGGAAGCCTAGGAATGGATATTCATGTTTCTGATCTGAATCTACTTACCAGAAGAAAACTAAGTCGACTTTTGGATCCACCTGATCCAATGGGCAAAGATTGGTGCCTTCTTGCCATGAACCTGGGCCTCCCTGACCTTGTTGCAAAGTACAATACAAATAATGGAACACAAAATTACTTTCTCTCAAGCCCAGTTCATGCTCTTCTGCAGGAATGGAGTAATGCGCCTGACAGCACTGTAGGCATACTAATGTCTAAGCTGAGGGAATTAGGTCGCAGAGATGCAGCAGATTTCTTACTTAAGGCATCTTCAGTATTCAAAATTAATTTAGATGCTAACGGTCAAGAGGCTTATGCCTCCAGTTGCAACAGTGGCACATCTTATAACTCAATTAGTTCTGTAGTGTCACGGTAAGCGGAGGTGTTTTGCATGGGCATCCTTTCAAGGTGAAGAAAGGATAAAAGATACAGCATAGAATTTACAGTTCATACTAATTTTTGAGCTTTTGCATCAGAGGATCCTTCTCTGGCACCACCTTTTTTGTGCATAAACTTTCTACTCCTAACTGTGAATTGTTGCTCTTTATTAAAAAGACTGGTGTACTTCTGGTGGTTAAAAACTATTTCTGATTGAGAATGTGCTGCTTAATACTGCCATTTCAACTGGAAAGTCTTAACTTTTGGATTACATACTGCAACTGTTTTATATAATTCTCCCCATAAAGATAGGGAGAGAGGAATAGCACATAGTACCTTATATGTGTGTTTCTTACATTCTATTTTTTTTTCTTTTCACTGTGTCCTCTGCTTAACATTTTTTTATATTTGTAAGGAGAGAAATCCACCATTTGTGGTCAGTCTGACCAAACTTAAGCGCATCGTTTTTAGCTGAAAAAGTGAGTGCCTTTTGCAGAAGGGAGAGTGCAGTTGATTTGAATGACCCTGCTGGAGTTACAAGAACATGCTACCTCTGTTTCACTTAAATTGTCTGCATGCTTATCATTGCAAGTGGTGCTTGCCTGTTAATTTTTCCTGCACTTCTAAGTCATTGGTGATGACTCATGCAGAGCATTCTTGTGCCAGTACTATAGGTATAGATGTGATACCTAATCAACTTCAATTACAGTCAAATCATAATGTGAAAATCTCTTAAACTTGCCAATTATCATGCTTCGTTATTTCCATGCACCTCAGGTAAAAGTTCATATCATTATAATAGAGTTCAAAACACACAAGTGTTGGATACTACAAAATAATATTGTCTGGCTGTCAGTCGTAATTTGTGTATAACAAAGGTTTTCTACTATTAGATCCTGCATTACTTACTTCCTGTACTTGAAAACTTTGATGGGGATAAAAAAAAGGAAGCAAGGTTTCTTGCAGTGATAACTTTAAAATTGATATGAGGGAATATGACTCATTCTCTATTCTAAAAAGCATGTAATTTTCATGGTGCGATATGTGTTTGTTTATATATATTGTATGTATATATATTAAGACTATTTTTTCCTTAATCTTACATTGTAGTAAATTTTAAAGGCTTTTTCTACAAATAAACTGTTGCTTGTCGCATCCTTTTTGATCACATTCTGTTGCTGAAGGGTATGGAAACTTCTCTTTTCTTTCCAGTCAGAATTGAGGAGAGGCAATGCCTGCCTTCTGAAGTTCTGGGAACCTCCTGTTTGACTTCAGGGGGATCTCTTAGATGCTGCAGGAATATATGTGGAGTTTTTTTATTGCAGACATGGTCCCTGTGCAGCAGAGGGATCTGCATTCATTTTAACAAATTGCAAGCCAAAGCAGTTTGCTACATAGCTTTTCCTTTGTGGTTTTTCATAATGGAAACCAAAACAACAAATGTGAGTCTGTCATCAGGAATTCTCCAGATAATGCTGTGCTGCAGAAAGAGAGAACACTGCATTAGAACTTGTACTGCAATCATGGTTCTTTATATTAAATATCCCTCATCACACAAGAGTGTGTGCTGGTGCTGCTTATTTAAAATCTCAGCATCACTCCCTGATAGCTGCACAGTGTTTGTATGGCACACTATGCAAGCAGCTTTGCACAATACCTCTGCCCTGTGTATGGTGCAAAGGATTTAAGCAAGATCTTCTTAAAATGCTAGTTGCTGTTTCCCCCTGCCTTTCTTTGCCTATTTTACCCCTGCTTCATTAAATCTTTCCCCAGGTTCCAGCTATTGCTGGACTCCATAGTTAACCGTTCTTTTAAAGTCTAGCCCTCAATAAGAGGTATGATTTATGAGCAGTCCTACCTGAGCTGCCTGTGTTTTGATATTCTGCTTCTGACAAACTGCATTCAGCATCTCCCACCGCTGCTCCAAGTGGCTCAGTGTAGAGCCTAGCTCTGTGCAGCCTGTATTTACCTCTGTCAATTTACCTCTGGCCACTATCATACTTCGGCTTCCAGCTGGGGACATGTTTAGTACTTCTGTCAGATTCTGGTAAGTGGAGGGGTCTTTCTCATACCATAAAACTTCCCAGGTTTCTACCAGAAAAGTTTTCCTCATCTGCCCACCTCCCCAGATGCTTTATGTGCACTTGAGATCTGTGGTCAACTTACCAACACTGATTAACTACACCTTTTACTTTCTTTCTCAATAGCATGTTTCTCAGAGTTCCTTGCTTCCAATTACTGTAAAATGCAGACCTGGGAGTATAAATTACTTAGTGGACTCTTTGATGAACTTTTGACTAGCAGTCACAGCCCATTGCATCATTTACTGCTTTCATGGTAATAGGCTCAGGAAAGTGAATCACAGTCACAGGATAGCTTTGGATTCCTTTCTTATAAATCCTGTGCTACTGATTGAAGAAAAAAAATTCTAAATGGCAATTTGGGATTAAAAAAAAATGGTTAGCCAAGTGTTACAACTGAGCATTGTTTCTGTTGTTTCACTTTTATTAATGCCTTGGTTTGTTTTGTGAATGTGACTAGGAGCAGAACTTCATTCTATAGTTTTTAGAACTGTGTTTAAAAGATGCACAGATCCTGGCCTGACTCACTCCAGAAAAGGAGAAAATGCAGGTCTTTGCAAGGTCAGAAGTGTATAGAAAGTTTAGTTCATGCAAGGAACACAATAAGCTTAGCTTCTGACAGTGAAATAACTGAAGGTGGATACTAACCATCTTTGTAGCTCCAGAGAGAGACTGCTGAAACATAATCTTGAGGATAAAGCAATGAATGACAATTTTCATTTTGTCTTCAGAATCCATAATATAGACAAACTCTCCAGTTTGCTGCTAAAGGCCAAGATGAATTACAAATCACCGTGCAGTTTAGAGAAATATTCTACTGGCACCTAGACGCAAATCTTGAAGAAATTTTCTGAAGAAGACAGGGAAGAAGCAAACACCTTTGTCCAGGCCATTTTTTCCAATTATTTCTCCCTGGCATGCAGCAGCATGCATCAAAAAAAATAAGTGCTTCATATGGCCATTTTTTATTGGGTGTTACTGGTTGTACTGTCTTTGGAAGTTTTGTTGCTGACCTGACTGCTGAGTTTGGAAAGTCACAAGAGATCACTGGTTACATGCAAATGATTTTAAGGTGGGGCCAAGGTCATTCAGAGGCAGCCTTAGATGGAGGTGGATATATATGATTTTTCTCACCTTAAAAGGGTGAGGAGACAAGAGTAAGATGAAGAGAGTCATGGGTTTTAGAACCTTTGGGATACAAGTGACTGAGAAAGTTATGAAACTGCAAGAGTTTAGAAACTCCCAAAGGTCACATGCTTGACAGAGCCAGGAGGTTTAGAAAGGAGCCAGTTTCCTAAATGGTCAGGTCTTCACAGAGAGCAAGTGAAACTTTTAGAGCTGGCTGTGATGGAGCCAATTCCAGGTCCTAAACTTCTGTTGGCTGTGTTTCTCCCTCAAAGGAGAAGTTACCTCCCTAATTCATTGCAGAGATGAATTTTTATTGCAGAGATGCTGTGCAGCAGGACCACTGTTTAAAACAGGCGCCTCAATTTGTATTTTATCACTATTCTAGCTTTGCCAATGAAATGGAGGAATAATGCCCAAGTTGTAACTCCAAAGAAAGCAAATGAAGCACGCTGTTGGCTACGTCAGAGGAGATGGAGCAATACAGTATCTTTGAAGGTGATCTAAAAGCATTCTGCACAATATTAAAATTTATTTCTATTTGATTTTTTGTTAAACTCAGTCCACTGTGTCACCAAAAAAAAACTACCAAAAATTCACTCACATTAATTTTCAGGTATTGTCTGACTCAGAAGACAAGGCAGTGGGTGAAAAAGAAAATCAGTTTTCAACAATGCCTAAGGTACTTCCTTTCCAAAAGGGTTACAGCCAAGCCACTCAGACTTTGCAGGTAGGAGTATTTGGGTCTTTAAAAGTCAGATGAGCAGTATATAGGAGGGAATGGACAGTATTCCTCTGTATGGCTACACCATTTATCATAGCAAGTTTTACAGGAGCACTGGGACCAGAAGCTATGCTGGCTCCAAGCCAGATGAGAATCTCGATGGACCTGGTTCAGTTTTGCATAAATTGTCCTAGTGTTTCTGCACCAGACTACTTTGGGTCAGGTCCAAATCCAACACATGCATATTAGAAGATTGTTTTCAGAAAACAATTATGTTGCTGAGTCAGTTGAATGTATCTTAAAATCCACTGGCCTGTCCTGAGACAAGGCAAACCTGGACCACCTTGTCCAAACTCTGGCTCCTGCTGTCACCAAGCCTAGGACACCCACAGTGCCAATATGCACTCACATACCCTGGGCAGAGAGGAAGACTAGGAAGAATGTAGGGCAGGGTGATAAGGGGTCTCAAACAGGAGCGAATGCTTGGACATGCTGCATCTTACATGGATTTCCCGGCAAAGAGATGCTGACAGCCTGAGCCCACACATGCTCCTCCTGCAGAAATGTAATATCTACTGCAATGGTGTAGGCATTTCTGGTGGCTCTCTGTTCAGGCTCATAAATACTCACTCCATTGTATCTGTACAAGATTCAGAGTGCAGCTTGGTGAGGTATCTTCCGTATGGATTCAGGCAAGGTCACAGCTGAGTGAAACATATGGAGAAGCTCTGGACTATATGTGTTGGAAGTATAGTCAGTATGCTGCTGCTGCACCTCAGCAATTGAAGCTGGAGGGCTGGGGGAGAGGGTTGGAATTTGCATGAGTAAGGACTAAGTGAGACACCACCATGTAGTGCACAGGGAGGGGAGGATGAAATTGTACTTTTCAAAACTGCTGTCAGAGAAACATGAAGAGAGGGGAAGGCTCTTGCATTAGAGGGGCTAGACTGCTGATGTTAAAAGACAGCATATGTATGACTCTTTGAGTCATCTTGTGCTTTACTTTTTGAGCTGCTCGTTGCATTGCAAAATCAACTTTTTTAGCCTGGCCACAAAGAAGTATGGTTTGACTAGTCTGTTTCACATGAACGATGAATCAGCTTCACTTTCAGACCCCCTACACAGGACTGCTTACAATCAAAGTAGATGGAGCAATCAGTTAACCAAAAGTTGCTCAGGAAGAAGGCTAGCAGTGAGCCCTACTATCACTAAGTTTACCTACAGAGTCCTATAACTTTGTATCATTTTTAGGTCTTTCTATTGGTTGCAAACGTGAGAAAAAAGTACTCTGCAGAGTACTGAGTGCAATCAATTACTGCTAAGCCTAAACTTTTATTACTGGAAAAACAAAAGGTACAGGTCTGGAATTTTGTGCCAAAGGCAATACGTCAGTGCATATGAAGGCCAGTGTAGGTGGCCTTCATATTGTTGTGGGACAGAAACATATCCTACTCTCCTAAGCCTATAGTATGGATTATTTCATCATTCCTAAGGTATGTATCTGCAGAAGAAGCAGGAAATAAATTTCTTTAGAAGTGTTTCCCAATAATACCAGCTAGGATTAGACTCAGATATACTTAAGAAATTAACCACCATCCTCTACAACTAGAACACTTCAAATAAAAATTTTCTACAGACCCCTGGGGATTGTGTTGGCAGCTGTAGAATGTGGCAGGTGGAAAATATGGAAGGACGTGAGTCACCATAACCAAACTAGCGTGAGATAGGGTGGGCTGAATTTCCTCAGTTGCTCACAGTCAAAAGGAAATATCACTTGCAGCTGCTAGACCTCGTAGTCACATACCAGTACAGGTTTAAGAGGAAGCTTAAGGCATCATCTGCAGTATCTACCTGTTTATAGAGGTTCGGAAAGGAGCTGCATGAATGTTTAAACTGATGGATTAACACAGTTTCCATGTAGGCTTCGGGAACTGAATCAAGGCACAAAACTTGCAAGCGCTACTGAGAAGAGGAGGATTTCCAGCCTTTTTATCCCAGGTAATAATACCTGCCTGAGAAGTGTTTTGCAAAGCACTTATTGCTGCCATCCCAGGAAAATACAGAAAGGAACCTAATCTTGTGTCAGTTTGGGTTTACAGGAGAGGTATGAATAGATGAATACAAAACTACCATGTGACTTCCCATTCATTCTCCAAGACATACTGTTGGTTTGTACTTAGCAAAAGAAGAAGAATATTTTTCAACAGAAGGTGAATGAGAGTTACAGGAAGAACAACCTCCCCAGCTGTGACTTAGCACCATGCAGTTGTCCTATTTCTTATTATCATGGCTAGTAAAGTTCTACAGAACTCCCACAGCCATCAAAGCAAAGCAGAGAGAAATTCTGCCTTCTTTTATACATTCTTCTCCAGTAAGGATATTCAGTTATTTAAATGTTCAGTTTTCCATGCTAGCTTAGTATTTTCACAATTCCCTTTCACCAGACCCACCTTTCTGCTTTAAATTGCTCACTGCAGCAAAGAGTGCTACATCACTTGTGAACCAGTCTGTGGCACAAGGTGAGCCAGGCATTGCACAGAAGGAGAACACAGGTCAAAACAAGTGCATGGAGTGCTTGTTAGATAAACATGATGGTCCCAAGGACCTCTTTCTACCATCAGTTCAACCCTGTGCCCAACTCCAGCAAAATTCAGCTGCACAGTGTGGATGTGATCTCTGAATTTCCCATGGATATAGCTGTAAATACCCAAATACGGCATCTGATGAGGAGAACAGAGGTGCAACTGTTTTATGTTTTCCTTTATGGTGTGCTAGACTTAAAGCATCTTTCACATTCCACCAGCGAGCTCAGAAGCCGACATCATAATCACAAAGGGGTCTCAGTAAACTCAAGTTTGATGTTCATGTGTACTTGTACTACTGCATTAAGCGCAAGGGGAACATTCCAGCCTCTTTCAGAGTTCATTGGACTACATCTTTTCATTTCCAGAAGTGAAGTTAATTTATATTAAATTGTTAGAAACCACTTGTTTTCAGCAAATATTTATCATCTCTGATGCACATTGTTTTTAATGTGTTTTAATGAAATCTCTAAAAGTTTTCTCCAGTGGAAAAATACAATCTTTGGCAGAGATGTCTGTAATCTCCTAAGAGTGACTTTGGCAACTGTTACTTTGACTGTTGGGTGAAGTAATATACAAATTGTTTCTGTTGTTAGAAGAATTAGTTTCAAAATCTGTTATTAAAAACTCTTGTAATCCACTATCAATCTGAAGCCACAACTCCTTGTTACACATCTACATAGCAATACAACAGCGGACTCATGACTTCAGTGCGCCTTTGCATAACGGACAGAAGTTGTGGTGGTTTAACACCAGCAGGAAATTAAACCCAAATAAACTGCTCCCCTTACCCCCAAAGCCTCCAGTATGGGAGGGATAAAGAGAACAAGGGCCAAGAGGAGGAGGGGCTCCCACATACAGGGCTTCCCAGCACCTTTCCACTGGAGAGGGGGAGGCAAAGTGACACCTTTCTGCTGGGGCAAGAGGGTTTTCCTGCCAAAGCCGTGCTCCTGGGCATGATGTGGGAGGTGTGGAGCCCCTCTCACCAGCAGAGCCCCAAGGAAGACCACTTTCCCTCACAGGGATTTAGAGCCTTGTATCCACACATACACTGCAGGTATGAAGACTGTTAGGTCACTGCAACCATACCATTAACATCCACCAG
Organism: Toxostoma redivivum; assembly: GCA_013397375.1. Lineage (NCBI taxonomy): Eukaryota > Metazoa > Chordata > Aves > Passeriformes > Mimidae > Toxostoma > Toxostoma redivivum. The sequence goes on from VXBI01003623.1 coordinate 59,082, forward strand.
GCCCAGAGCCACATTTCACATGAACTAAAGCAAATTTGCATTTGTAGCTTGGAGAAACTGATCTGCAGATGTAATCTCAGCCAACTCAAGGGTTTACATTTCTATGCCTGTGCTGAGGTTAATCTCAAAAAAGTAAAGTGTGCCAACAGTGCTAATGACAGTTTTGGGAAGCAGATGAGTTGCAAATATGGTGATTTGAGTTGTAGCAAGAAGTTGTTTGCATTCTCTTTCTGCAATTTCCAGTTTTAAAACTTATCTGCCAAGTCAATTCGTCTTTTTCAAATCTAGGAAACATAATGAAGTATGAAAGTCTTGTCGTATAAGTGATTTTGGCTATATTGTGAAAAAAGACAACTAAGAAATTGGTCTGGAATTGGTCATTGTAAACATTGTCCAGAGTACAGTCTTTCACACCAAGAGAGAGTCTGATTTCTGCCTCTTCTGCTTGGCAGAAGTGTTTCCTCTGTGTGCCCAGCAGAAGACTCTACTGTGGACCACAGTGTGCTCCCAACACTTAAAAATCCCAGGTGGAGACATACTGTGTCATGTCAGACAAGGCCTTTATTAGCACTGCCAGCAACAGGGATTTTTTGAGTGCTCTGTTGCCGTCAGGCAGGGTGTGGTACAAGGTTATTAAACTGCCTCTGCCGCTTAGTTTTCATCTGACACATGCTTAATTGTGAGGATGTCCTTCCTCTTATTAGTGTTTGAATCAGTCCCACTGTTGATGAGAAATGTTGTCTAAATCGTATTATACAGTAAGAAGTACTTAAAGCCAGAGTTCAGATGACATGTTGTGTCCTCATATTTCCCAGCATCAGCCAGGAATAGCACTGTCTTATTCCTGGTGGGCAGAGATGCAGTAGTTGACATGACAAAAGGACTGGCCTGGATGCCCTTGTGGGGAGAGGAGGGCTGCACTGTAAGCCACAAGTAAGACAGAGACTTTATTCAATGATCTCTGTCATCTACTGCTATTTCTATTAATTATATGGAAGGAAATTGGTGATGAAGGTAGATTGGGAATGTGAAAAAGGAGGAAATGTGTGAAGTGGCTTCTCAACCTTTTTGAAGGGTTGGGGATATTAAATTCCAGTAGCTGTTGATCAAACATCCAGTGCTCAGATGCCAATGACTGAAATCAGAGTCTACGGTCAGAAAAAGGTTGATGTTCTTGCATAAAGAACAAATTTCATAAGCTATGTAGCTTTGCTATATCATAAATAGCTATAGTCCTTCCTTCCAGCTTTTAATCCATCAGGGCATCAAATTACAGAGACAGTTTCAAATCTTGGAAGTCAGATGTGCTTCTCTCTAACCTTTGCTCCCTGAAGCTTATCTGTGATTGCCAGCTCCAACAAACCAAGTAAACAAAACACTTTGGGAAGTGGGAACAGAATAATTAAGTGTTGAAATAATCAGACTAGAAAACGGCACTCACCCTTGGAAAACATCTACAGTCCTTTCTGCAGGGAGCAGAGACAGTTTTAAATGGCAGCTGGAGGCAATGACAAGTCCTCTTCATTACTCCCCATGACACAGAAAGAGTCTTGGGAAAGGGAGGCCCTTGTTCATCCATAGTACAGGTTAACAAGACATCTGGAAAATAAGATAAGCCACTCTTTCTAATGCCAGTCCATGTTCTGGTATGGTTTCCTGGGCACAATTTGTTGATCAGTTGCCAGCAGTCTCCTGATCAAAACACATGGACTAAGGCTTTGAACTGTGGCTATCATCCAGAAGAACACCTGCTCCTCTCTGCCTCAAATGTGTAGTTACGTTAGCTGCTGCATGCTCAGTTTTGTTTACTGTTTCCCACTAACCATGTTTCTTTTACAAGGCAGTTTAGGTAAGCTGAACACAGCACTTACTAAGCTGGCAGAATTAGACTCCCTCTTGCAATCAGTCTAAAGGGACTCTGTCAGAACTGGACGTACAGGGCTGTCCAGGAAACCATACCAGAACATGGACTGGCTTTAGAAAGAGCGGCTTATCTGACGTCTCCTGTTTGGAGGGTGGTTGGTGTGTGAGAGTGCATGTGTTTATAGCTAAAGTCAGGATAGATGACAGGGGTTAGGTACTCTGACGCAGCAACTTCTGTGCTTCTCATGTTTTTCTTTTTCTACTTTTTAGTTTTACTTTAGTCCAGAATATTTTGGCAAAAAATGGAGAGAGAGTTCATAGAGAGTTTATAGATGATGTATATATGTAAGGCTATGTAAGGTGTATTAGATTCTTGTTGGTGTGAATCTCTGCCTGGCTTGCCACAGAAGAGATTTTAGTCAGCACTCTAGTCTCAACACTAAGTTTTGATTGTCCATTTTTCCTGAGTTTTTTAAAATAATCTAAAGCCTAATCTAATAATCTAAAGTGTTGCACTAAAAGGAGAATACCTGTCCTGTCCACCCTTTGCAGTCTTTTAGGTTCACACTAGTACTTGGCATGCTCAGCCAGTTCGGCTCACTCATCCAGCCGGAAGCTGTCACTTGGCTTTGAGGGCATTGTTTGCAGCCCAATGAACTTGTTGCTACAGCTTAGAGCAGAAATGAGAATTGACAGAAGAGGGAAGGGCCAGAATGTCTTTTTTTTCAGCACTAATCCTGGTTCAAATCAGCCTGAATTACTCGGTAAAGCACACCCATAAATACTCTCTGAAGGTTTGACTTTGGTATTTGTTTTAGCTGAAAGTATTTCCATAAGCTCTGGTAAAACTGCCAGTGTCTCCTGGCAGAAAACAAAATAGTCTTCTAACCACTTCCAGGGAAACAGCAACTATCCTAAATCCAGAAACACTAGCAGATGTGAGCTGGGAAAGCCTATATCCTGGAAAAGGTTTACCGAGGAAGGCAAGCCCTGAGTACCAACTGCACCTGTTCTGGAGAGGACAGCACTGCAAATGCAGCACTGTGGGCTTGACCTCTCCCACAGAGACCTCTCTGACTCACTGCTCTCCCTTCACTACTAGGTGACTCTCCTTAGTAAACAGAGGGTGACATCCACAACCCTTTCCTTCTCTCCTCAAGCTTCTGGGTATAGCTAATTCTGGTCCACCTGGTGATGAAGGCAGGGTTAGTACTGAAGAAATGAAAAGGAAGTTTGCTACCCTCTTGCCTGCACCACAGGATTCCCGTGGCACTGCTGAAGTCACAGAGTCCTTCCTCGACCCAGCTCTCAGTGGTGTGCTGACAGGAAATAGTACTGCCCTGCCTGCAAGGGCTGGGCTGCAGCTCTGCTCAGGGAATGTTTCTAAAACTAGTTCAAGTCTCAGTGCTGCAGAAGCTCTTGATGACCATTACTTTTGCTAAGCTTCTGAGAGTTGCATATGCTGTGCTGGTCCTGTAGCACTGTCACAGGTGCAGGACCTGTGCAGATGTGAGCCATTACCACCCCACCTCAACAGCTTTACATGCTGTGACAAAGCAAGCACTGAGAGGAGAGAGGCTAGATGGAGGTGTGGATGAAAAGGCACAGAACATTAAGAAGATATATTCACCATTAGGCATTTTTGTGCAAAACTCATCTGTGTGCCATCTTTCCCCCTTCATCTCAGTATATCCATCAGATATTTTTGGTCTATTGGCTTTTGGATTTGTTGCTTTCCTTTCAGTCCGAAAAGAAAGGGAAGGAATGCATGATTTTATAGATAGGCAGCAGCTGCTGCAAATGTTGCTCCCTAAACCAATATAATAAGCAAGTTTAATTTTAAATTCAAAGTAGTGCTACAAAGCAAGACTCAATTTTCCTTGCACATCAAATACCACTGGTGGTTTCAAGACCTGAGTCTTTATCAATGTCTGGGAAAAGATTAAAACAGTAAGCCAACAAATTATGCTAGTTCTGTCAGTGAGTCAGAAAGCTTCTTCCTGTATTTGAACAAACCCTGATGATTTTGAGGGATGTTCTGTGATCCTGCTTCTGAAGAACAGTCTTTATTTAACCTGTTCACTTTTCACCCTCAAAGCTGCAGGGTTTGCCATGCTGTGGCTGTCTGCAGGGGCCATGCTTCAGGAACAGTCTTCCAAGAAAGGCACCACCCTGAGAGCTAGAGCAGAGGTGAGCTTGGACCCTGATACCAGATCAGGTGTGACCAAGGATTAAGGCATTGCTTTTGGACGGCGAGTTTTCCAGGTATTGCAGCTGGATACCAGACTGTGGACAGTATCACAGCTAAGCTGTTTCTGTAGATTAGGGTGAACTTTTCTCTGAGTGGTTCATGTTTTCTTACTGAAGAACTTACAGTGCCTCTCTTCTCACCATTTGACCCTACTTGCTGAGAAGAGCATATTTTTTTGTGTAACAGTATCAGCTGCACACTTATCAATGATGCAGTCTCCTCACATTTCTCCCTGTCCCAGGATGTCTTTGGCACTGTGGGGAAGATATGCAGATTGGGAAAGTCACACTTCATATGAATGGAGGATGACATTAATTTTCACAACTTCCTGAGTCTTCGTGTCTCTAAGTAGTATATGTAATAAAAAGGAGTACAGAAAGCTATTTGTAATTCTATTAACATGTGTGTTTTGTCTTTTATTTACTGTATATGGAAACCTCAATAATTTATCATGGCTTTGGAAATCTGTGTTTGTGAATTATTTCCTCTTCATATATAAAGCAAATGTACAGACCTATCAAAATAAATAAGTAGAAAGGACTGGGCTGTGAAGTGAGAAAAAGCTGTCCAATTCAGGACAGGCAAAGGATCTGTCGTTGCTTCAGATGAGGATAACAGCGACCTTTTAACCTGCTTCCAAAGTGCAGAGGTACAACTTTTACTTCTCTAACAGTTAAAAAAATACACTAGCAAGATATGAGATACTTTTGCATTGACTTAAAAGACATAAACCTGAAATGGAAATTAAAATAAACAAGCATTCCCTCAAGTGGAAAATTAGAGTCAGGTGAGAAGGGCAAAATGTAGGCAAGCAGGTTAAGCAATTCTTTCAGTCATTTTAGATTAGTCATTTTTCTGTTTTAAAAACTTTTCTTAATTTTTCTTAATTTTTCCTGCTTAAATGTTTAAGGATGTTTTCTTTAAACTGTTCAAAACTAGCTTCAGTTGTTGAGTACAGGGGAAAACTAAGAGAACATGTAGTGCTAAGAAGAGGAGTTACCCAACCAGCCTGTGTGAAGGTATTTCCCTGCACAAGTATTTTATGTAAGGCAAAACCCACTAAGTACCTTTGAGGACTAAACTGAGAAGTCCAAATGTTGAAGAATTTGATGGAAGCAAAGATCTTCTTGGAGGAAGTAATCTGTAGACACCCCTTTTTCTGATCTCATTTTCCCCTGCTAAGACAGCCAGTAAGCCAGGCTTTGTCACTACCTTAGGTATTTATCAATATTATTAGGGCAGGAGAGGGAGTACAGTCCCATATTTTGAAGCTGAGTTTCTGTTAAGAAACAGGAACCTGACTTTTTGATTCCCTCAGAAGAGCTTTTTGCGGTGTTACCACATGCAGATCCCACTGGTGTCCACTGGAATTTGATGGGTTTCTAAAAGCTGCCTTTTGACAGAGCCAATATCCAGGCATACAAAGCATCTCTGATGTCTTCCTGTAGCAGTTTGTTTATCTCAGTAGCACTGAGAGAATAACATGCCTGTATCTCTCTGTAAGGAGGCTTCCAGGAGCTGCCCGCAGTTTACAGACACTGTTGCTAGCTCTTTAGAATAGACATAGGTAAGATAATTCAGTTTTGCCATTAAGGAGGAGTGGGAGGCAGTGTAAGGGACCTTCTGAAAGCATCCTCAAAGGGCTCTAATGTGGTATATGCCAGCTAAGAGTTTCTTGTAATTGCAACTGTCACATAAAAGAGAAGAGAGACTGCAAGTGGATACAGAGAGATAGGCAACTGTGCTAACCCCAGTCTGTTGTGAGTCAGTTAAAAGTAACTTGCACCTGGAAGTGTAAAGATGCTTCTAGCCAGCTCTTACACATGTCCTACTCTAAGTCAATGCAGTTCCAGAGCCAAGAGCAGCTTTGACACTTGTTTGCTTGCTCATTATTAAATGTTAGAACAGTATTTGCTACTGCTTCTATCCTAGATGTCATCCAGACTAGAACTGCAGGTGCTGCACTTTGGTATGAGTCATAGCGTAAATATTGCCACAGCCACTACTTGTCACAAACAGGTTTATTTCAAAATGACCATTGCCAAATTCTTCCTTTGTTTGGCTGTTTTACAATTCTTCCTCGATTCCTGTCAGCACACTTGCCATTGGGAGGTGAGAGAGATGGTCTTGGCTTTGTCCCTCATCACCTTTGGAGCCACAATCTAAACAATTAGTCCATGAAAGAAGGTGAGGGCTCTCTCATCCGACCATTCTATAAGATAAACAAACAAAACAAACGGTCTTTTNACGTTTTTTTTTTTTTTTTTTTTTCGCAATATAACCACAAATCTATTACATCCGATTGCACAGCCTGAGTGCAATGCATTCTGGTAGAATAAGGGGAGGTGTCTGGTGTAGGTAGACCCTAGAGTGTACTCCTGTGCTGTCTTAAGTCTCTGCCTGGGGACACAGGTTGCATAAGCATCAAACTGCATAGCACAGCTTGCCCTGACCCCATCTCCTCACCTGTCTGTCTGTACAGGGGCTTCTAAGGAGATACAGAGGGCATTGCAGCAAGAGAAACACATCTCTCATCAGACCTCCAGCCACCCCACTGCCCCTTTGCAACATCGTGCCTTCAAGCTGTCTGTCAGCCAGGGTAAGAATCCAGTAAACAAGAGCACAAATCAAAAAACAACATTGTGACCTATTTAATGGGAAAAAGACTGTGTCGACCCAAGCTAGTGGCAAAACTTGTTTCATTGCAATAGCTGCTAGCTAAATCAAGTCATGTGTGGGCACATGCATTTGAAGTTACCATGCTAGCAGGGCTCCTGCTCCACACTTTTAAACATCTCTGTAAAGGCCTAGTTGGATGGAAACGTATCTAGGCAAATGCTACTTCTGCAGCAGCAAGAAGAGTCTGAGAGTTGTTTCTCTAAGGGGAGCATAATGCCTTTATCAAGCATTCTAGGTACCCTATCTGCCCACGTTAGCCGTGTGTGGATGTACCCCTCTGACCAGGCTCCATACCGAAGAACACACTATAGGGGACACTGTTTCCTCTTCTGCTGCATGCTTTCAGTTACCTCCTTCATGCAGACAGAGAGCTTGGCAACAGCTTGAGAAGAAGGAAAGCAAAGGTTTGAAGTGATGTTTATAGCACAGGGGATGACTCTTGAGTAGAAGAGAAGGGGGACAGGCAACAAACCAAACACATCTACTCCGGTCTGAGAAAGCCCCAAAGAAATCAAATTATTCCAGTGACAAAAGAAAACTCTACAGAGACAGTAAGACAAGAAAGCATAAAGCAAGGCTCAAAGACAAATGAAAAAAAAATGCTGTTAGAAGGTCTATGTAAAACAGCAGCTTTGATCCTCTGCCCTAACCCTGCCAGTTTCCATGTACAAGTAATGTGACTGCTAATCTCATCTGTGAGTGGCATAGCTTGCCTGAAGAAAATATTCAGCTTGTGACACTCAGAACATTCTCCTCCACACATCAGTGCAATAATATCTTTTAACAGAAGGAACCAGGAGGGATTGAAGGAGAATGAGAAGCTTCCTTCCGTCATGAAACACATTGTACACAAACAGGAGCACCACCACCATAGATTCACTGTATTCAAGCCCTCGGCTTGGACCCTTTGGACACTGGAGATATAGATAGATAGATAGATAGATAGATAGATAGATAGATAGATAGATAGATAGATAGATAGATAGATAGAACTATGAAATATTGCTGTAACACTTGTGCAGGTTGAAACAAAACATTAGTGACTCTCATACACTTCATTGCAGAAAGTAACCCTGGCAAAAACTGCTGTGTGGTCTAAACAGTAGCTTTGGGGCAGGAAGAAAATTTCTTAACAATTCCACTTGGCCTCCATAGCATACAATTTGCTTACACAACTCTTAGAAATTTGTTAATTTCTCAAGTCAGGTGTCAAAAAATATCAGGTTACTCTTCATTTAGTCCTCTGAGAAATGCTGTCTTAAATTATATGCTCTTCAAAAGACATTTTATTCAGTAGCCTGCATATATGTGCCCTATAATTAGTTTTTTATTTTAGTCTTCCTGAAATTTAGTACAGTGCTGGGCAAAAAAATGATGCAGTGCATTACAAGTGCATAAAAGATTTAACGTTATCAGCTATTTCCTGAACAGAAAAAAATAATTCTTCCATTCAACTGAAGCAGAAAGCTTAGGTATTTAGGACTTAGTCCTACAAACATTTAAAAGCATCTGTGTGTAGTTTATTCGAGTGAATCGATAGAATTATATGAGACTCCCTCTGTGGTTAATAATACAAGGCATGGTATCTCAGTGTCTTCAGAACTGGCGTAACTGGAGGCTCCTGCCAAGTGTTGTAGAAATGCCATCTATAGAAGCGGGAAAGTGTTCTATTTTTTAAAAGTGTATTGAATAATGGATTACTCAGGCAATGTATTGACCTTCAGTGGGGATTCTTTCATCTTAACTGCTTTCCTAAGATGCTTTCTTAGGAAAACAATTGATGCTTAGTATCATTGTTGATTTCTGTTACTGATGAGAAGCACATTGTCACATCATATTTGGCAGTCACAGGATAGTTAATCTTTAGTGATTTCCCTTACCCTAGAAGACTTCACCTAATCAGAAACAGTCAAACAGAAAAGCAAAACTCGTCCTGCCTTTGCCTTCTCCTTTGTCTGTAGGATGCCTGTTTGCAGCGCAAAGTCTTGGGCTCCATAGACAAGGATATTGCACTGACCATTTGCTTTAACACACTTCAGTCTCCTTACAAAAGAAGCACAGTTAGGAATTGTTCTTCTTAGCTACAATTCATCATTCCAAGAATCTATCAGACTTCAGTAATAACACAGAGGTAGCTGTGGGATTTTCTGCAAGTAAATGAAAAGCAGCTGTGGATATAGATGTCAACATGGATGGCAGAAGAAGTACTGTGATGGGAGAACCAATGCATTTTCATTACTGTTGGTACTCTTTTTTGTCTCCTGTTCATTCTTTTCTCTCTGTAGCTCTTCCCATAATCACTGAGCAAGTGAAAGCTGTGCCACAGATTGGAGCTATAGATGCTCAGATTGGGGAACACTGCAGTGCAGCTGCCAAGCACTGTTTTGTGGCAGCTGTGGTCTCCCTGACTTTCCCCCAGCAGAGGCTCTGGTTTGGTTTCTTCTCTCCTATCAAAAAGCTGCTTTCCAGCCAAGTTGGAGATTTCTCCCTTTCATACCTGAGTTGTGATGGCTAATGTCCTCAAAAGACGTGGCAGGGAAATAGCCACTTGGATGATGTGGTGCCCTAGGTCTTATATTCTCTATGGGAAAAAATAAACAGAAGGTTCTGATGGTCTGACTAAGGGAGCAGGACAAGTCTGAATTTCACCATTTATTCTGCATTGCCTACCTAGCAAAACTCTTACTCGCACACTTTCAGCTCAGCCTATGTAAGGATGCACAGTAAGGCACTGTGTGCTTCACTATGATTAATGGGAAACTATTATTTTCTTGTCTAGGATGGCTGTTAGAGAAATGTGAGGTAATCCTGGTGGTTCCCAGAACCAGTGGAAGAGAGGAACAAAATGGACATAATGGGGAAAACGGGCAACGAGCAAGTGAATTATGCATATACACAACTGCAAGTACAAAACTGAAGGTAAGGATAAGATTGTCCAGGGACCTGAGGATAAAACTGTTCCTTTGTAATATATATCTCTTGATTAGCATTCATAAAGAATCCCCCACAGCCCTAGTATCTTCAGTCTTATTAAAAAAACCTCACTGGATCCTGCAGCTGAGTGGCTATGAATGTACCTTTGCTCTAGTATGTGAGAACAAGTAACCGGAATTCTCTTGGATTTCTCTGCTTGAGGAGGAGAACAGCAAAAAGTCACCCAAGACCTCACTGGGCCATGATATTTCTAGACTGTAGTGAATTCAGTATACAGAACTACATCTGAGCTGAACTGAATTTCAAACCCAGTAGATGAACTTTTGTTGTCTTTCGAGTGTTTTGCACTAAAAAATGGCTCAGGCCCTTGTCAAAGAACATACTAGCAATCCACCTTTAAAAAAAACAGTTTGAGAACTGGCTTTCATCTTCTTCCACTAAAGTCTGGGCAGTGCTGCAGCAACACATGTGCTGATTTGTCAGCCAAAAGAATTTGTTTCTGCAACCAGGCTCTAGCCAGGAAAACATCTAGAAATGAGTCTTGACAGCTCTGTGGAAGTTTTATAAAGACACTGGTCCTGAATTATTTTCAGGCTTGATCTCTTACTCCCTTGTAGGTCTTGGTTAACAAAGTATTGTTAGTTAACGTTTGTGGAGAAGAAGGTGTTTAATCAATGTAAAATATTATCTTTAGTAGTGATACCACTACAGTGCGTTATTTTATTAGCTCTTTTTTATTTTGTTTTGATTATCTTCAGTCAAGATCTAGCCAAAAACACAAAACACAATTTTGCATTAACGCAATATCTAGGGTGGCTGCTGACCTCTGCTTTTCTCAAAGGATAGTGATAAGGTAAAGGTAACACTTAATTAAATCAAATTTTACAGACTAAATTGTCTTGATGATAAAGCTTGAAGGCAGGGGGGAGGAAGAGCTTATTTTTGCTATTTTTATTTTTAAGAATTTGAGGCATAAAAGAGCACTATAAAGGACTATGAACTGACTTGATGGGTGGAAAAGTCAGGGGAAACGTTAGAAAATCCCACATATTCTGCTTAAGCCAACTATCAGTCACTTCTAGCAACTCTGTCCTTTGTCTGTCTTCATTTCACTCTGCATGAGGAGCCATCAGCACACAACCTTAGTCATCTGAGGGAAGATTAAGAGAAAGACCACTGGCGGCAGAGGGGCTCACAGTGGAGGAGATGGACTTCTACCTCACTGAGGTTACTGCAGCAGGAGCAAACAACCTCAGTGGCACTGGGTTTGTACAGGATCATCAGACAGGCACAAAATTTCCTTGAGTCCAGGTGAAAAGGGCATGTTACAGTCAGAGCTAAAATATGCAGACATATCCATGCTAGACATTCTGGTATCATTTAAAAATATGTTCATATCAATTCTGGTTTGAAAGCTAACATGAAAAGCCAGACAATTGTCTGAGTCAGAATTTTCTAAACTATTTCTTAAATATTTTTTTGATGACTCTTTGATTTAATGTCGCCAGTCCCCTTCAGACAAACAAGGCAACTGAAGACTTGCATACTAGGCACTAGGCAGTGTAGTTCTTAAATGTGGCCAAATACAGAAAGAAGTATGGACTTGTCCCAGCTGGATTTTGTCATTTCTGCTTGGCTTTTCTTTCAGTTAGAAGTAAAGGAGAAGGAAAAACAGCTTTCTATATGGTATTAGAAATCTCACTAGACAACTCAACCAAGTCTAATCCAGTATTTGATTAGAGAATTTTGTTGTTTTAATCTTAAATACTGCTTCAAGGGGAGACATTTTTAGTAATATTATGATGGAACATTTTAATTTAAATTATTATATTATACTAAATACAGAACATCACTGAAGTATATTTTTCCATTAATAATTGACCCATCTTTCTAGGAATTTTAATTTACAATTTCTGAATGGTTTAGAACAGTACAAACTCAGAGCATTGAACAACAGGTGAAATAATGTGTGTGATCTCATATTTGAGTTATGGATATATTTTTTTCATGAAACCCTGGAAGAAAATAGCTGTGCCAGTATGGAGCCACTCTTGGGTGTCCTTACCTTGTTACAGTGTAAGACTATTGAAGGTGGATGTCCAGCTGTGTAATGTAGTAGTACTGCCTGAAAAAAAAAAAAAGTACAAAATTCAAATATATTTGCTAGAGGGGGAAAAAAAAGTAATCAGATTTTTAAAAAATATTTACATTAATATTTGCTACAGTACATATAGTTAAAAGAGTCACAAAATAAGGGTTTTTTAGGTAAACTCTAGACTGCTAGTATGCTGATTCTTTTGTATATTTCTTCACTTTCTTTCTCCCTCCCATCCTCTCTGTCTTCATCCTAGTATTTGGGGATTAATCTTTCTCAAGAAGCTTGTGAATACGTCTAGTTCCAGATCCAAGTGTCAGGACTGGGAGCGTCTGAAAATTTGCACTGAAACATGCACCAAGGAAACCTTTTGTTAACAGACATGATAGCTGGAGCAGACTGTATTCACCCTGGGCAAAACCCTTAAACATAGCCTCTGTTTTGAGCAGTTACTTGTTTAGCCAAAAACAAAGTCCTTAAAAAAAAAAGTCAGCGGGGGGAAAGGAAGCAGCCAGCACTGTGTTTGGATTGCAGTGTGTGCTCAAGTGTCTGCCCTTCATGCTAATGGGAGGGCTTGGGACCACTATCGGGGTAGAAGAGCAGAAGGCAACCCAGGTACACAGCATCAGGACAGCCTCTGAACAAAGGGGTTTCATCACCACCTTCCAGCCATAGGCAAAGGCCACTTTTTTGCATTAGATCATGGATATGGTCAGTAATGAGTTGTTTGCAGGCCAGTGTGTAAAACAGCTTACTTAGCTAATATCAAAGTCTGACTTTGAGCAATAGACGCCAGGGAGGGAGGAATCTGCAGGTAGAGTACACTGTGATGTGAATGGTGAGGCTTGCCTTGAGCAGGCCCCAATATCAGGCAGCTGGGCCACAGTCCAGCACAGCTGTAAGCTACTGTAGGCACCATCAGGACCACTCCAGGTCAGACCACTTTTCTGGTAATGCACGCATATCAAGAGATAGCCTGCCATAAGAGCAGAGGAAGACTCTGGTGACAAGGATGAGAAGTGATTGTATGAATACTGTGTCAGTCACTCACTGTGCTCTTCTGCAAGCTCAAGGGCAAGGTCTAGAAAAATCCCTGTGGATGTTTCCATATGGAGCAAGAGGAAAATGCAGAAGCTTATATATAGCTGCCCATGAGACAAGTTTGAAAAGCAGCATTCACCCCTCAGCTCTGCAGCTGCTTGCAACTATGTATGGCCTTGTCATGGAGCCACCAAGACACCACTGTGATGTGAAACACTTTCCTAAATATATTGTTTCATGCTGCACACTAACTCAATAAGCTTCACCTCATACCCAGATGAATGTCCTCTTGCACACACTCACTTTCAGTAGCAAATGAACAACCAGTGCAGAAGTCATTCACCTTCTGCTGTGCTGTCCTGAAGCTTGTGGCATACATTTAGGATGCCTCATGGGCTGAGGCTGATTAAAGGAGAGATCAAAAGAAATTCTGCTCTACTGATAGTGCAAAGATTCAAATCAGGAAGGTCCTTGGTGGCCATAAAGGTTCTATAAAAACCTGGTGTAGTGTGTCTGCCACATTGATTAAGCAGTTATTAAAATATTTGAAATTATAATGTAACTCTGGCAGCAATTGCCAGCATCCTGAAGATCAATGGGCTGAGAATGCTTCAGATGAATCTCAGAGACTGACAGGCAATGCACATTCCACATTCAATGCACATTCAATGTTCATATTCCCCAAACAAGGTAAGCCTTGCATTTATCTTGACTGGCAGAAATAGGACAAGACATGTGATCCATTACGATTTACTATGGCTAATAATGGTATTGAAGAACCTGTAGTGATCTGTTCATAGTCATTTATTTGATTTCAGTGGCCACAGCTGCACAATTACTGCTTCTTCTTTCCTCAGTCTGTTCGTAAAATAGGAATAACAGCAGGTGGGAGTCACCACTGCTCTTACCCCAAAAGCACACGCAGTCGTTTTGCTCTTACCTGATTTTCAGGAAAACAAACTTTAAACCCATATTCAATTGTTTTAATAGGCTCTCTCCTCTTCTGCAAGCAGCTTTTGTTTAACCTTCTCTCACATGATCTGTTAATGAAGCCCAGCCTGTAACTTTAAAGTTTAAAAATAATTCCTCACCTCTCTCACAGTCCCTAACCTTATCATGGGAAATGCTTTCCAAGCATGTCAGCTTGCCCTTTAGACACTACTGCTCCAAGAGACATAGATTTGTTTTCCATGCTATGCAACTGTTTACAATGGCTTGCAGAAGCACAAACATCATGATCAAACACCAAAAGATTTATACTTCTCTGAACTTTATTACTGCTCCCGCCTCAAAATAGACATGTTGGCTCATTAAACAAAAACAAAATGTGATTTCAAATATTAAATAGTATGTGAAATCTTCCTCACACCTTCTTTGAAATGTGTTTAAATGCATTCACTGTGATCTGTAGAATACTGATGAGCAGTAAAAAATCGATTCTTCGTCAGAGGAATTTTACAATACAGAGTGGATTTACAACTTTCAATTTGTTAGAATAAAATTTTAAATTAGGAGAGTCGGAAATGGTAAATACTTTTGAGTATATTTTTTAAAATATCCTTCTCAGTATAAAGAAGAAAAAACGCCAATGACCTTTAAATTTTAGACAAACATCAATACAATGGGAAAATTAATCTGTATTTCTGAACTTCTACATCAACAATTCAAGATGATACTTCCCTGCATACTCCCACTATTTCCCTCAGTTATCTTTCAAATCTTCCAAAACACAGAAATTACTACCTGCCAGACATCAGGGAGAGACATTGAGTAATGAATGAGGAATCAATCAAACTAAAGTTTAAAATTTTAAGCACGTGAGCTACACCATGGTCAAAGCTTCAAAACTGTCTTTGAACTCAGTATTTAACCTCTATTTAAAAAATTGAGGTAAAAGAAAACAAAATAACTCTTTCCCCCACACACACACACAAAAAAAGACCTTCATCAAAAAACCCAGCAGGAGCAGAATACTGCTTTTGAAGTAATGGAGGACCCCCACCCGGTCTTTCTTGCAAAGCAAGCAATCCCTTGCATCATTTCCCAACTCCTGTGACTAGGTGAGACATTGAGATGCAAACGAAGTAGTCCCTGCCTTGTGGGCCAGCAGAGAAGCTGGAATGTGGTTTCTTATCTAGTACTTGGGTGAGGAAATGGTGATTCTGGTAGATCACAAGACCACTGAAAACAAAGACGTTCAGAAGGTTTGTGTCACTGTTCCTCAACCATCTCCATGTCTTTGGAACACTCACAGAGCCCTATCTGGGTTTCTCTTGAAGCAAATACTGCTTCCCTTCCTAACCTAATGATACAACTAACCTCATTATGGGTTCTGCTCCAGCTGAAGCAGTTTGAATCTCATATTTTATTAGGGAGAATCCAAAACAAAGATTCTTAAGAGGCTGCCTATGAAGGAATGTTGGCAATTACAGAGGGACATCATAAACTCCAGGGCCACTTCAGATCTGTGGTGAGGAATACCATGCTGAGGAAGAAAGCTGGTTATTTTCATGGAACTGCATGGAAGAAGAGAAACCACTCATTTTAATTTGGTAGCCTTTTTCCCAGGCATGCTTAAATGAATTTAGGAGAAAAATCTGCAGTTCCTAAAACTTTTCTGAGTGTGCCAGTAATAAGAAGTGATAATGCAAGCAGCATAGGGATATCCCTACTGTAATTGTTTTCTCACATCCTCCCAGCTTTCTGAAGCAGTCCCTCTGGTTTTGGAAATTTACTGTGCTTTTTTCCTGCAAGAAGAATCTTTACCAGAAGGTAGAAGAAAATTGTAATTATATTTTAGAAAATAAGGTTGGCCTGTATTTTTTAAAGTTTCATTTTCCTAAAGACATATATAACTGGCATTTCTTACACACAAATCAGACTCTGGGATATATAATCTGCACAGTGTTCTCCGCAATGTAACCGTGATTTTCTAAACTGCATCAATTTTTGGGTAAACAGAAGTATACATATGAGACTTGAAGTTTAAAATTTGTTTTTATTTTAGTTTGTTTGTTTGCTTTTACTGTTTTACTTAATTTTGTTTTGTTTTGGTAGCATCTGATGGAAGCTGGTCAGTAAAAGCTTGCTATGAAATACAGCAATTTGCATTTTAGACTGTATAACACTAAAATACGTCTTGACTGAGACCATGGTCCTGTAGAAATCTATTCTTAAGCCATAGTGTTGTAGGGTAAAATGACAGAAACTAGATTGTAAGCTAGAGGACTTTAATGTTTGTATAAAGAGACATGTTCACATGCATGGCTTTTTAAGTAAACCAGTTCAATATTTTTATTTCAGAAATAAAAATCCTGAATTTAGTCTCAATAGTAATGTGAAAATCCATCCAACACTTTGACTAAATAAAATAAATGTTCTCCTACCTTTGCTGTTCAGATAAAACGGCATACAAACAAACCACTTGTTTTTACTTCAATAAAGATCATGACTCATGAGTTATCTTGAGATTGCTGGTCTGGAGGAGCTGCTTGTGCACAGCCTTGTCACAGCTGAGTGTGATATAACTTATTCTGTTTACATTGCTCAGATGGTTTTCACATATTGCCAGCCTCCTGTAGCTTGGCAAGTCCATTGCCATTACAAAGGAGCTTAGCTTTTCTGATTGCTGGGCTGTCTTCTGGCAGATGCAGATTGGTCCCTTCCTCTGTGTATTTGTATCAGGAGAACAAAGAATGGCAAGGATTTAAAAGTACCAAAAAAGTTTCAAAAGTCCTGGATTCAAATAAGTAGATTGGTTCTAAAGGGAGAGCACTGTGCTGCACATGTGTGGTGCACTTGGTAACTGCAGCGGCACATCTCATGTTGATGAGATCTGTCCTTGGACATTCAATGCTGAATTGACTCCTTCAGCTTCAGGGGCAGCACACCGCTATGCAAGTTCTTGGCACTATTTAGAAATGTATGGGCTCTCCTATCTGGTAACTTGTAGGGCCTGATTGCTGCAGCTGGCGAACTTTTGGCTGTTGCAATGGTGACATTAGTTATTAAAAGGTGTTGTTCCTACATCTTAGAAGAGTGGTATGCCTCTGCAAAATACCCGGAGTTTTGCATATCTAGAGTTCCTCAAAAGCTGGGGATTTTTAAAATCTATTTGGAAAGTTATCCTCTGAAATTGAGCGATTTAAAGTAATGCACAAGTGTCTTCCTTCCAAGTTATATCTATCGCAGACAGAATGCTGATTACTGTGATTAGCATGCCTAGCTAGGTCCCTTCTGGACTGGATGGCATCAGCTGAGTTTTTAAGCAGAGGAACTGAAGAAGCTCTTGATTTTACCCCTTCTCTCTGCTAACCTGGAAGGAGTGCATTGCTCAGTCCCCACAGAGATGTTTTAAATAGAGCAAAGGCTGCTATGGCTGCTGTGACTGCAACATACTGTCACAAGATTGCACAGTTTGATGGAAAATTATTTCTATCAGTATCTGTTATACCAGTTATACCAGTTATTACCTGAAACTGATGCCACTGACCCTCTGTTCACTTCAGCAGACCATCACCAGACGGGGCTTACAGTTTGTCTTGTGAACACATCATGATGCACAGGCAGGAGCAGCAGGGACAGTAACAGAGAGATGGCTAGTAGCTCTGCAACATGGTGTTTTTACCTTGCCTGAACTGCTGCTGCAACATGGCTGCCAGTATTCACGTTGATGCACTATAATAAAATTCTGAGAGACGAAATGTGCATCCGGGAGTTGGAGGTGGTCCTAGTTCAGCTTCCTATCACAGGTTTCTAAATGGCTACTCTTGTGATGACCAAATTCTGACCATGGCTGTTACTGTGCTGATTTCCCTTGCATATGCTTACATTTTTGCACCTGGGCTCTTAAATGTCCTTAGCAAATTATCTAGGTAATTGAAATATCCACACAACACTTATGACTCAGTACAAGCCTAAGTCAATATGCTGAAGGTGAAAGTATTCTTGTCTCCTTCAAGGATTCCAACAAATTCTTAGCTAAGATTTCCCTATGTACATTTGTTAAATAAACTTGTAGGGTAAATTTACCTTCATAGCAAATACGGTATTTGACTCCTGTGTGTCTGAGCATGTACATGCAACCAAGAGTGTTCAGGAGGAGAGAATAGCACAGTGGTATGATCATATGTTAGCTGACTGCATGGTAACTTCCCCAAAGAGACAGGACCCCTCACATCATCCAGAAAAGCATCAGTTTTTCTTGGTGAATCTCAGGGCACATTACAGAACAGCAGACATGTGACTTATGGTGCAAGACCTTCTGCAATTTAGACATTACCTTCTGTCATGCCAGCTAAACTTCTTGTCCTTTAAGAAAAGAACTTCTTGTCCATAGTTTATTGATAATTTACTTGTAGCCTTTCAATGCTTAGTCAATACTAGATACGATTGCATAAACCAACTTAAACAGGACTGAGAAATCCAATTGCACAAAAAATATCAGCAAAAAGATGTTAAGTAAAATATTTCCAAATGCCACACATCTCAAAAAAACCCAAAACCCAAGATAAAATTAGTTAATCGAACTAGATGATGTTATATCTAACTCTCCCGAGGTATTTAAATGTGAATAGATTATGAAGTGAAAAGTTTCATGCTGGCAAGATACAAATGCATAGGGGACTTACACAAGTATTTTAAAAAGACAAGACAACCCCTCCAACATATCTTTATGTATTTGGCTCTGTAAGGTTTCCTGAGGCCAAAGAGTGCTCCTGAGATTATCTGGGTAAAGAAACATGTATTGCTTGTTTTAGCAATATACTGTGTGTCTTAAGACATCAAAAAAGTGAGAAGTACATATCATATGATTTCTTCCTTTTCACTGTTGTGAAATAGTCTGCAAACCCTGATGTTTATACTGAATACATGAAAGTTTATAAGCTAAAGCTTATATGCAATGCTAGCCCTACGAGTGTTTAAAGGTGAACCTCACAGAACTCGCAGTTATTCTACTAGTCTAGACAAGTTTCCTGTTAAAAATCAAAGTTTGTCTACTACTGCTGACACGAAAACCAAGTCCATGTGTAAACCTACCAGTATCTCATCTGTTTTGCAGCTCTTGATGTCACAGTGTTTTCTAGTAGGTATTACTGGATGCTATGTAAAAAAACACTAGCCACCACTGGTGTTAAAACACCTTTTACCGAGCTTGGGCCCAGAGGCAGAAAAATAAAAAAAGGAAAACAAACAAACAAAAAATTAAGCCAAAAAAAAAAAAAAAACAAGCCAAAGAAAAAAAAAAAGCCTTTTTCAGACACTAAAACATGGGGGAATAAAAGGACTTTCTTGGAAATGTTTCTGGAAGCAGCGTCACCGCCATGCTGCTGTGCCCAGTGGGAGATGCTCCCTCACACCTGCCTGGTGCCAGCCTCATGGAAGCGGCCCTGCCGGCCGTGTTCCACAAAGCCTCCGGCAGCGTTGCAAAGGCAGCAGCTGTCGCAGCCGGGAGGAGCGGGCTGGGGCTGCCGGGGGCACCCAGGCCCGGAGACCACCGGGGCAGCACGGCAGCGCCGCAACAACCTGACCCGAGCAGGAGCCCTCACCGGCAGCACACGGATGATGCTGGGGCTGCCAACACCGGGAATTCGTGTCTCTTTGACTCCAGACTTAATTTTTCCTTCGTTTTGCCAGCTGCCCGCTTTAAGTCCCTCCGAGTTAAATTCCACCAGGCTTAGCGTACTGCCACTATCTCCAGCCCGACAGCTCTCCGAGTAAATACTTGGACAAACATTGCCCAATCTAGCGGCTCCGGCGACGCAGGAAGGCCCCGCATCGCCCCCAGGCGCTCCC